>JZKD02S1673465.1:500539-510639 GCA_000966675.3 Picea glauca | reverse complement strand
TGAACTTCTCCATAGCTGCAACGTTCTGCGGTTCCTTCTCTTTTCCTTCTTCAAACTCTGGTTTCACGATCTTTCCTTTCACGATATCCAACACTTTATTCTTGGAAAGGATGAGATCAATCCTTGTCTTCCACACTTTGAAGTTAGAAGCTCCATCTAACTTGTTCTCTGACTTCATAGAGTAAGTCATGGCTGCTTTGACGTGGTCAACCCTAGATTTGACCAAAAGCTCAAATTTCACGTCTTGGCTTTCTGAGAGTACCAGGAGATGTGCTAGGCTAGAGCGCACTGATCTATCTAGAGATTAGGTCAATCCATTCATTTAAGGTGCCTCAACAAGAGGATTAGGGTTTCTGCAACTGCACCTGCTAGTAACCCTAGCGACAGTGCTATGGCGACTGCTCCTACTAGAAACCCTAGCGACAGTTCTTCAACGAGCTTAATATCCTCACGACTATGTTTCCTTTCAGTGGATAGATAGAATGAAGGAGGTGTGGGCCCATAACCTGTTAGAATATAAGTGGATGTTCTCATTTTACCATTGACAATACCCTTATCACCCAAACATAGGCTGAAGCCACCCTCCTAGCACCTTAACCTTGAAAGAGAATCACTCCAGAAGCAAACCCTAAGCTAGATATCCAAACAAAGGGTAGCACACCTTTCCCCAAGGATAGCACACCAATAAGAGATGATCAGATAGTCCAAACGCTAGCCAAGAGATAGTCCAAGCGTAACTGCTAGCTGCAACAGCTGAACCAACAACTATCCTCCAAACCTGCGCAGAAACTGGGCAATTGCAGTGCGCACAAGTGCTTCTCTACAATTCTGAAACTGCCTACCAGAATAAAGACCGACCTCCTGTATTTATAGTAATTCTGGCTAACTGCCAGGGCCGACTTCTCATTCTGGTTACTTCTCTGTTCAGTATGTTATTATTTCTTCTGGCCGACTTCTTCTCTTGGAGGATAATAACCTAATATAAATTATATTCTTGAGCCGGCAAGTCTTCTAGGGTTATTAACCAACTCATTAGGGTTTCTCTTGCTTCCTGAAGTATTCTATTCTCATCAGGTTTACACGTGGAGGTAAATACCTCCTGCAGCTACCATAATATTAACACCCCCTTCCTCATAGCAACACAAGTACATTCTCATGACAATATACTATTTTACGAGATGGTATGAAGCTTTACCATTAAAGGTAGTCAATTCTAATCTTGTAGTGTCATTTCTGAACTCCCATATTATCACTCGATTCAGAATTCCTGAATGTTTGGTTTTTGACAATGCCTCTTATTTTTCTTCCCTAGATATGAATGTATTCGCTCTAGAAAAAAGGATTAAACTAAATTACTCTGCCATATATTACCCTCAAGGGAACGGTTTAGCCGAGTCAACAAATAAGAACCTGATCAAGATTATAAAAAGGATAGTGTCATAAAACCACAAGAATTGGCACAATGCATTGTACAAAGTAATTTGCGCTGATAGGGTAACTCCAAAAGCCTCCATTTGTAATTCTTCCTTCTTCCTCATTTATGGAAGATAAACCATCCTTCCCCCACATGTCTTGCTTCCTTCACTACAATTGTCGTAGAAAGTTCAAGAAGAGGAATGTCCTCCTCTAAAAAATTGGATAAACGCTTTATTAAAATTAGAAGAAGTAAGAACACAAGGAAAACATAAATTGGATCAGCATCAACATGGTTCGATACAAGTTCATCCTCGGAAAGGAATTTTAATGTAGGGGATTTGGTCCTCAAATGGGACAAAGCACATGAGAATAAAGGAGAACATACCAAGTTCCAAAACCTGTGGCTGGGGCCTTTCGTCATTTATGAAAAAATGGGTCCAAGTTATTTTCGGCTACACAACTTAGAGGGACAGCCATAATCTTTTCCAGTGAATGACCAGTCTCTGAAAAAATACTTCACTTAAGAAAATCAGATCCACCCCCTTGTAAATATTTAGTTTACATTTTCTTTTGTTTTTGTTTTTGGTTCTTTTCATTTTTCGTGGGTTTTTGTGTTTTCTAGATGATTGTATCTGAATCATAAATTCATTATTGAGGGGAATTAGATTTTTCATTAGCAGTTGTTGATAATAGTTCAAAGCATCTGAACATTAAGTTCTAAACTTAGATAAGTTAAGGTAAGTTTTTGTCCAGTCATTGTTCCCGGTTTTCATTAAAATATCAGGGAAACACAATTATCTTAAAAAAATTCTAACGTCGTCCCTGTTTTAATAAGAGCAACTCATAGTGCTTTCCCAACCCAAAAATGATTTATTAACTGAAATCAAAATGTTCAAATTATGATGAAAGTTATCAGTTCCTAAAGAACGAGAAAATATTCTCAAATATCGATCCTATCACTGCCTGGCTGTGAGATCTAACCCTACTATCGAAAACCTATATGTGAATCTACAAGAAAACCCTGCGTCCATAGATCAAACCCCTTTTTCTATCCAGAAGCCATCCAAAGGCAAGAAGCCACGATGCAATTTTATTCCCAGAAAGTCTTTGGAAGAAGTTTTAGATGATTTAAAGGATAAGATTCCTATTGTTCCTACTCATGAGTCGACTCGGGTCGTTTTAAACGAATCAATTGTCAATAAAAAGGGTAGGTAGAAGAAACAGAGTAGTCCAGATGTAAATTTTACAAATAAGAGACCAGGCCGACTCCTATCTAGAAAATTGAGAAATCAACAATGTGATAATGAGAAATCGACCCCTGTGATCAAGATCGATGATCATTTTTCTGAGGATGATATCGATAATTTTATTGCTCAAGAGGATGTCGATGACCAAATTCTGGGGAACAATATCGATACTGTTACAACACAGTTCGATTTCGTTTCTAATCTCCCACCGTTCCTAAAGAAACACGAGGGTTTCTCTGGTATACAACATGATCTGAAACAGATCACAGGATAGGTTAAATTGCCCTCTACAAAACAGGCTCGACCATTGCTTACCATAGAACCGATTCATTTTGAAAACTTTTCTGATTGGATTGAGAGATATTATCGGGATGTCCCCTATCTTCAGGCACAATTGAACCAAATGGTAGCACGGAATTCATTTCTCAAGAGGGAGAAGGACGAGTTGAAAGCTTGTGTTCGGTCGAACACACACAAGGATAACAAGAGAATTAAGCGGTATGGTAATGTGATTATTAAAGACTCAACAAACTTCAACACCATTATAAATTCATACCTATCAGATGCCTCTCTGTCAAATCTCTGAAATGGTAAATAGTTGTTTTGATTTTTTTATTTGATTATGTTAGAGAAATAATACATAGATTCACTTTTGATTTTATTTGTATTTTTAGACTAGCTACAGGATCAAAAGATTCTGTAGCCAGTCTATTTAAAATTATTTGTGTGTATTATTATCTAAACTTTGATTTCGTTTTATCATTTCAGGTAAACAACAGTTTGATTTCATTTTGTATGTTTAAGGAAAATGAATCATGGTTTAAGCTTTCAATAGCTTAGTAATTTCCCATTTTTGAAAAAACAATGTTATTAATGTAATTATTTTTTATTTAAAGACTCCAACATGAGTATCCTTTTGTTACTCTATTTTTGTAAAACAAACTTATTTTCAGGGATCATCGTCTATCTTGTATGATAAGAGGTAACAGATCCAAGACATGTTTAAATAGATATTGTTGTCTGGTGTTAAGGGCACATTTTTTTGGATCTTAGAATGGACATATAATTTTGGAAGTGATATGAGAAAGCAGTTTGGTATTGGCTTTAGACCTATGTAAACTGTGCAATGTTTGTTTCATTGTATTCTCCTATAATTTCTATGTTATGAAATGTTGCTTGTGTTGATTTAGCTTTAGTATTTTCTTCACATGATATTTTATATCGTTGATTATCTTTTGGTCTAGTTTGTACCTGTGATTGATCAACTATTTAGGTATTTTTGAGTTTACTTCTGATGTTAAATGGTTGATAACACCACTGCTCAGGATTGAGATTTCTTTCGTTCTCAACTATTGGATATCTTGAGGTCACATGATATATAATTACTTATCTTTTTGCTGTTATAAATTCACTCCAAAATATGAAACACTTCCTTGCATTTCTTTAGGAACTATTATGATTGTTTCTGTCATAGGTTTCCACTTAATACAGGACAACATGAGCTCACACAACACAAAGGGATGAACTTAATTTATTATTGCTGATCAGCTAGAGGTTAGTAGATGTGTTGTTTTCCTTTACTTAAAGTTGTTATATATGAATGAATAATGATTGCATCATTTTGATGTTAATTAGCTTTGTCTATTTTCATGATATCATTACAATCATATTTATTCAGTATTTATTAATTTAACATCAGTAAGAGTTCTGTTCTTACTTAATCTTGTTTAGAAACACTATTTCAAACAATGACTTTCGCAAGATTTCATGTAAACCTTGTAAATTGTATATAATCATTGTACATTAACACTATTAGCTCAGCATTTTGTAATTAGTGTGTCGATTGTTAGAATCTTATTTTTAGTTAGTCTATTTCCCTTTCGTTGTTTTTAGGACCCTAGTTGTCTAATGGAGCCATAAAACCCATTGGGTTAGATCATACCAAATGACTTGAGTTAAATAGACAACCCCGGTCTGGATCTATCCTTCCTGTTGACGGTGTGTCATAAACACCTGTCAAAAAAACATGAAGCTCCATGCTTGATTGATTGATGGTCTAGTTGGTGATTCTATGAATAAGAATTTTCCAAAGCTGCAGATCGATGCAACCAAGTGATTGTTGTTCTTTATTTATCAATAGTTGCTCGTGAGGATTAACTTGGTTCCATGCATTAACTTTTTTTATTGTGTTTTATTTTATTTTAAGTTAATGGTTGTCAATCTCGCTAACAAAGTGGATCCAATAGAGTATTGTTGGGTATAGAAACCTATATCCAACCTGCAATTCGACCTTAGAATGTCCACTACCAGATGATCAATTATATTGAATTCATTGCATAGTTTAGTGAAATGGCGTGTCTTTGAGATTGTTCTGCATATATTTTTATCAACACTTCATAAGCTTACAAACCCAAATTCGATAATTAATGTACACAATTATTATTATATAATTTTCCCAACAACAATCTACTCAAGCCTTCAACAATTAAAAGGAAAAGGAGATGGGATAAAGGGTACCCCCATCTTAGGCCTCTTCCTAGCCCGAAGAAGGGATAAGCCACCCCATTTATCACAATAACAAATGATGCAAATGTAATGCAAATCATTACCTATATTACAAACTGATGACTAAAACCTACATGAATGAGAATTAGCTTGAGATATAGCCATTTTACCCTATCATATGCTTTGGAAAGGTCCACTTTGACCACCATTGATATTCGATTATTGACTTTGATTGAGTAGGGTCCTTCCTAACCAATATCTATAGCCTCATGAATTTTTATTCCTTCTAAAAAACCAAATTGTTCATTAGAAATTTTCCTTGGTAGAACCCTTTTAGTATTCTTGCTATTACCTTGGAGATGATTTTATAGATACAATTTCTTAAAGAAATTGGCCTAAAATTTTCAAAGGATGTCAAGCTATCAACCTTTGGAATCAGTGCAAGAAAATTTGTGTTGAAAGCTCCAAGAATTTTTTCTATCGTTCTTGTGTCCTCAACCACCCTTCTCAAATCTTCTCTTGTAAAATCAAAACACCCAAGAAAAATTTCCATACGAAGGCCATCTGGCCTTGGAATTTTGTCCTTCTAGAAACTCTGAATAATCATAAGCAATTATTCTTTCCCAACTTCCTCCATCAAAGACGAATTCTCCTTAGGATTGACAAAACTTGGGAAAAACTTTGACTATTTTATTACCTCTACGATGGTGGCTTGAGAGTCCTCTCTAAAAAGGGATGAGAAACAATTTACTCCTTCTGCACCTATATCATTGATTTTTTTCCCCCATGTTCGATCTTCCTTTTCTATTTTCCTTATTGAATTGATATTTTTCTTGCAATCATATTAATGAAAATGTTTGGTGTTATCATCTCTTGCTTGGAGCCATAAAGCTATAATTTTAAGCCTTTGTTCTTTCTCTTTTCCTGGGAGGATTTGTCTCTTCTTGTATTTAAGTAGTTTTACCTCTTATTTATGTTCATGTCTTAGATAACCAAAACCTTCACTATTGTAATGTAATTCCAAGGTTTCCTCCACTTCCCTAAGAGTTTTATCACCTTTTTTCTTTTTGTCCTTTTCCCATTTCACAACTACTTTTTTTATTTTTTCGGACTTTGATGAAACTTTATGGGTGAAAATTCTCTTTAGGCTCCATCATAAGGCACCCACACCTCTTTAATATTGTTTATAAGCTCCTCTTCCTTCATCCATTGTGGTTTCATTTAGAAAGGGTTGGCAGGTTCCTCTTGGGCAGGGCTATTTTCATTATGATTGGATTATGGTAAGAATTCCCCCGAGAAAATCCATTGTTTAATTTGAGTTACTTCATTAAGAAATGATTCAAATATCAAGAAACAATCACGTATCTTTGTAATACAAGCCTCTCCTCATCTCTTATTTGTTCAATTTGGGGTCAATTTGGTAGGTTCAACATCTAATAAGCCTACTTCTTCCATCTTTTTAATTAAATAACTAGAAAGACAGTCCACCTGTGCAACATGTCCCCAAACTTTCAAGGCTCCCTGAGTGAAGTTTAGATCTCCCATTACCATTAAACCAAAATGAATCCAATCCATTTGGAAGAAGTTATCCTAATAATCCACTCTGTGCATACATGGCATATATACATTCAGGAGAGTAATTTCTTTCCCAAGATCCAAAGAGAATAGAGTAGTCACTAGACATGTTGCAAAATCCTAGGAATTAGTAAGGATAAAATAACATTTGTTCCACCTAGTAATGTTTCCCCATGACCTCCCTAAAGCATCAATAAAATTAAATTCCTAGCTAACTAAATTTTTTGACAGTTCCTGAGTAACTTTCTCTCTGCGATCATAATTTCTTGTAGTAGAATGATAGATGGATTTATTGCCTATACCAATATTTTTAGGGCTAAATTTTTGAGGGGTTGGCTAGCACTCGATAATTTAATATCATCAAAATCATTTTAAATCCTCTCTGGGGGCATTTGGTCTAAGAGCCCCGATTAACGACAATTGTTTATCACATTCGATTTATGAGGATGCTTGTTTTTTAGCCAGTGACATATATGATTTCCTTCTCCTATGAGGGGATTTTTGACCAATCTCTAGGTAACCCAAACCTCCTTCCACTTTCCTAGGGAAATAAAGAGTTCCTTTACTTGATTTAATATTATACTTTGAGGTTTCTATGGAAGGTGTGTTTTTACGCGCCTCTGAATCTTTTGTTACGATACCTAGATTTGCAAAGGACATGATATGAGAGGTCCCATCTAGTTGGCCCTCTTCTATCTGAGGGATATGAGTTAGAGGAGGGGGGTTTGGGTTTTTAACTCTAGAAAGGATGGTAAGAAAGTCATTCAATGGTTCAAATTTTTTTGTTTTTATCATTTAAACCCCAAGTCCCAAAAATTGGATTTTCAGAGGATTTTCTTTTAGTCGGAGAATGAGATTTTGTGGACGTACATGAATGGAGAAAAACTTCCTTTTTATTGCTAGTAGCTTCCATCATTTGATCTTTATGTTGGCTTATGTCCAAGGACTAGAATACAATTATCAAAGGAACTTCCTATGGACATACTTGTAGCCACATTTTCCCCTAGAATCTCCACCATCTTAGATTTTGGATTCGTTCTTGATAGGTCATCCTTCCCATCTTCTATTTTCTTCTTCGACGCCCAAATATTTCTATGGATAGTATGAGAGCATTCATCTACTAAATTTCCATAACAATGGCAACAACCACACCTAAAGGGGATACTTTCATAGTCTATGTTCAAATGAAAATGGTTGGAACTCCTCCTTATATCCATAGTCTCTCCCAACCCCCTGCTAATATCCAAGCCTACAAGTATATAGGCTATACCTAGATAACCCGAGTCTAAAAAATATAGATCAATATCATAAAAAGTGTTGATCACTTTCCCAATTTTCTCGAATAATCATTTTGACCATAGAACCAGAGGGAGCCCTCGTAGCCTTACCCAAATCGGGAAGATATCCAAATGAGTTGATCTTGCATCAAAAGCTAAATGCCATTTCTCAAGAAAGACTGGTTGTGCTCCCCACTTCCACCTTTTATGAAGAATATTTTCAACCTCACCCATAGTCCGAAAGATCTAGACCATCCACCCTCTTACTAGTAATAATGCTCAATGAGTGTAACCTACTATGGGCTCAAAGTAAGATTTGGTCCATACCTTCATAGTTTCAAAGCTAATTCTTTAACCTGGAAAACAACCTACTAGTGTTAGTTCTGTCATCCCAAAATCTCACTAAGCTTTATCTTCTCACCCATAAACATGTTTACTAGATCATGCCTTTTTTTACACATCTTCGTCATTTTTGTTTCCTCCCACCCTCCAATCCCTAAAACCCTAAACTCTCTGGAGTTGAGTTTGGAGAGCCACTCATGTCATTGAAATCCAACAATTCTCCAAGGAATCCCAACTCTGTAAACCAATCATTCCTTGATTCTGAGCCATGGAATGGTAATTCAAATTCTATGCAAGTCTTATCTAGAGTAAATGTGTCGACAAAACTATCATTTGTCTGAATTAAACCCTCGTACTCACCTATCCTACAGGGTAAATTCCATGGATCTTCCAAATTTGACCCAACACACTTCTCCGGTGGATTTTTGTTCCAACAATTAAGGATCTCATGAGATACATGGCCCAATTTCGTCACCTCTTCCCCTGTCAGGTCACCCTCTTGTACACAATGATAAAAAAAATGCTCGTGCCATTTCACCAATAATGGATATAGTATCCTCTTCCAATGGGAAATACCCAAGGTGTTTTTACCTTCATGGATCCAACGTATCACAAGGTGTGCAAATTTTCAGGTTGGACCATATCTGCTGGCCCTCCAGTGGATCATCTGTATAATCTAGTGCCTCTTCCTCCAGAATCGACATAAGTGTTACCCTTCTTACCTCCTATCTCTCTAGTCATTGTCACAAATGAACCCTACAAAAACTCTATATCACCTTATATATATATATATATATGGATTTCGACTTATTGTCATTCTTATGTTGGACACTCTTAAGTAAATGAACATTTATTTATTCATTTCATTGATGGTAGAACCATGTCTAATCTCAACCTTTGGCCACACTTGTTTCACACTCACTCTAATCCAATAGTAAATGAGCATTTATTCATTTCATTGATGATGGAGCCATGCCTAATCTCAACCTTTGGCCACACTTGTTTCACACTCTATCTAATCCAACATTTGGCCACTTATTTTATCACTTGGCCTTTGGCCATTTCCAGTCTTTTGATGATCACTTAGCCTTTGGCCATTTCTGTTCATAAGTAAATCATGAGAAACAAATGTTATTCCATTGTTATAAGAGGAAATTAATACACTTAAAGAAACACTGTTAACTAGATTTTCCTAGACACAATCTTGGAAAATTGGTCAAAGAATCATTCCACTGCCAATTATCAATTTTGAGAAGAATTATGAGGACACCATATCAACTTCTTCAAATTATAAGAGGAAATTAATACACATAAGGAAACACTATTAACTAGATTTTCCTCGACACAAACTTAGAAAATTTGTTAAAGAATCATTCCACGGCCAATTATCAATTACGAGAAGAATTATTAGGACACCATATCAACTTCTTCAAACCCCGAGAAATGCCATCATTCTTGTCTATAGCCTTTGCTAAATTATTGGTGATATCTTGCAATTGGAACGTATCATTCAAACCGTCGCAGGAGATGCCAATCCAGTCATTGTTTCTGTAAGCGCCAGTGGCCACCAACCATAGTAGCCACTACTTTTGAGTCGTGACAACCAACAAGTGAGAGTTGATCGTTTTGGAATAAAACAACCATACACTTAAACAAAAAATAAAAAATTGAAGGAGTATTATTGAGTTAGAGTTGTATATTATTTTATGGGTTTTATGCATTTAGTGCATTTAATAAT
>JZKD02S1673465.1:473549-490194 GCA_000966675.3 Picea glauca | reverse complement strand
ATATCAAGAAGACTCAATTCCAAAAGTTAATCAAGAAAAAGATGCAAGTATAAGAAGTAAAGATCAAGTTGCAAGGATTCCTTATCAACATCCTAATCACAAAAGTCGATACTTCGTCCAATCAATGTATCAACATAAACAAATAACCGCTATGTCAAAGAATATTACTTCCACTCCAAGTGAGGGTCAAAATAGAAGCGATCATGGGAGTAGAAATGTATCAAGTTCTTTCCAAGAACCCTATAAAAACCCAAATCTGTAGAAGATCAAATTAGGATGGACATACTCCTTTACAATTTGACAGTCCTGCTCAGCGCTCAGAAGATCCTATCGTCGCAGGTCCTCAACGATTATAACTCAATAATGAAGAAGCATGAGACATTAATTATAATCTAGAGCAAGAGATAAGTGTTCCATAAAGTATGCTTTGAGGACAAAGCATTTTTAAGGGGAAGGCAATGTTATGAACATAAATATACATATAAAATAGATATTCATAACATAATAATTGATTACTAAATAATAACTATTAATAATGAAAGGACATGTCTCAAAGGACATGACTATTGGTTAAGGGCACCCCTAGATAATTCTTGTGTGAGCGAACTTTGTTCATCTCAACTGAATCATAAGAGTTATGCTCACTCTATCAACCAACACAAACCACATCACAACAACCATATCAAGAATGCCTTAAGAATTCACCACAGAACAAACAAGAGTATCCATCAAGACAACAATGTAACCATACCAGAGTCTCCGTGGAAGATCTGAGCCCATAGAATGCATATTTGGAACCTGCTTCAATCTTCAAGAGCCTACCATCATCTCAACCACAAGTCTTCATGACTTCATCCACTGTACGCACCCTGTCCTCATACAACCCGCGTAGCCCACGTATAGCTTAGAAACTAAGGTTTCTGAACTTCCGAGACTTTTGCCGTCATGATCTTAGACTTGCCGAAACTTTGATGCGTCCATGAGATCCTCCATACACAGTCTCTCTCTCAGAATAGATCTTCAATACATGCTCAAGAGATGCAATCTCACAAGAGACCCTTGCCTCTTATTTATACTTTCCAAGTAGCTTCCTTAGAAGAATCTTCTAGGTTGCTTAACCCACTTCTAGGTCACTCAACTCATTTCTAGGTCATTTGACCTATTTTCCTCATTTTAGGGTTAACCACTTTCCATAATTAGAAAGTTCTCCATTACTTTATCATTTAAATATTCCTCCTTGACTTTGTCACCTTAGTTTATCATTTAAACAATCTTCTTTGATTTTTTCACTTCACTTTATTATTTAAATAATCCTTCTTGAATTTGTCACTTGAATAATAATTTCTTCTTTGCAAGCTCTTTGAATTCTTTGACCTTTTTGGGCTTCAAGCCTACATATGAGGGTCCTCCAACTTTGTAAGGCCATAACTCTCAAACCATGAGGAGTTATGTGACATTTCACATACCACCGGAAATGGAATGACAAACATTATCCATCTAGAATAGTTTCATTAACAAATTCATTGATATTCATCTCATTATTCCACTTTTAAACATGGGTTCTCCAACCATTCTTTTAGGATAACTCAACCGTAAAGCGTCTTCCTGTGAGGGATTTCACCATAAGGGGACCACTTTAGAGTTCATCCATTTGTACTCCTTATCAACCATGATAAGACAATAATGCGTCATCTTTACATCAATCCAACTATGCATCATCATATATTAATGAAACCACACCGATCCATCTTCATCAATGAAAAATCATTGATCCATATTCATCTATCAGTGACAACTCATTGATCCATCTTCATCTATTAATGACAACTCATTGATCCATCTATGCATCATATCAATGACAACTCATTGATCCATTTTTATCTATCCATTACATTAGTATGCTAGGACAAGACATTATTCCTTTGACATCAATCAATCAATCAATCAATCAATCACTTGACATCAATCCTTTGACATCAATCAAACACTTGAAATCAATCAATCAAACCTTTTGCATCAATGAAAACATGATCCAACAAGAACTATGGCCTTAATGGATGCCATGAAAATGTATTGAGGGTGGTACTAGGATATTTATAAATATTGCCCCTTATGTCTAGCATAAAGTAATTTCAAAACTCAAGAGGAGCTTCTCTTGGTTTCAAGAATAGGTTATTCTCTATTGAACAAGGACAAAAACAAGTTAGGGATGACCTCCCCAAAGGTGAAAAGATTAGGTGCATGTAACAAGCCAAATATGGATGGATTGAATCTAATTATGTGACAACACGATCTTGTTGGGAACTATGGACTTAATGGATGCCATGAAAATTTCTTGAGGGTGGTACTAGGATATTTAGAAATATTCCCCCCTAATCTTTAGCATGAAGTAATTTCAAAACTCGAGAGGAGCTTCTCTTGGTTTCGAGAATAAGTTATTCTCTATTGAATAAGGCCAACCACATGAAGTTGGAAGCTTATTTGGTCCCTCCCCTCCTCACATCACTCTCAATTCCCCATACCTAATATATTTAGTGTAAAAGAAATGAAATTAACATAATATCATATAAAATAGAAGATGGCATAAAACATAACAAAACATAAATCACAGTAAAAAATTAAAGAGAATAAAACATAGTAGAAAAAATAATCACCTCCGATGTTTCAACAATTCAATATATTCATTAACATTTTTTTTCTTCATCCAAATAAATATCTAAATAATTAGGATTTGAATCACTGAAAATATTGTCCATAGCAACAACATCATCAACTTCTTTGTTCGACACATCTACTTGCTCTTGATATACATCATTTTCAACTTCTTCAACTTGTTTGTCTAAAACATCTACCTACTCCTTTGCATCATCTTTTTGATATTATTCATTATCATCTTCTTTGATGAAAAAGTGAATCTACGCCTTCGCTCCTCTATATCTATGAGGATATAGTTTCCGATCCTGGGACCTGTGGGTTATAGGGCCACTATATTCACTCCTCAATTACATAATTGATACTATAATTTCACATCCATTAAAGCAAGACACTGGCGCTATCAAACACATGATTTCCACAGAGAATTTTCGTGCTTTCAACTGTCAACCAGATTTTCACACCTTGAAAAAAAATTAGAGTTTGATATTAATGTTCAAACTCAAGGTTCAATCCAATGTTGAATATGCCATTTCATCACAACAATGACACCATCAATGCGTATAGGTTCCAACGCTTATAGCCTGCACAATTACTACTATTAATTGCTGGATTCAAAAGCCTATTCAAACATGACTACGTCACTCTACATTCAACGCAGTGTCGCTAGATCTCCACACAGTTCATAGAGAAATCACTTGCCATCAACAATTTTCTTCACACAAAAATCTAAACAAAAAATCAACATTCTATTCATTATCTTCCACACACAACAATAATCCTCACTCAATCATTCATGAGGTTGTAATTACAATGTAATATGGTGCCATGGTGGGCCTGATATTCACACCAATTGGCCACCCAATACATCAACAATATTTCATTTTAAAGAAAATTACAATAGCGTGGATCATGTGAGATCCATGATTTTCTCTATACAACTAATTAATCGTCCCCTTGAGGATCTCAATTTCAACATTAAACAAATATTTAGTGCCAAAAAAGTAAAAAACCACATCCTCCACCAATGTTTTCTCCTTTTGGAAGCTCATTTTGTCGATATCTCGAAAGGTGGGTCGATGCTACTGCATCAGACTCCCAGGGTACAAAATTTGTATGACTTCATGGTCATATGATTTCTTTTTCTTCTCGTAAAAACATTAAATCATGAGTGCAACTAAGCCTCTGCAGTAGCAAGCTTACTCCTTGCTACACAATACCTCACTAAGCTTCTCTTCCGAGCTCAGTCTTTTGGTATTCTCCTGGTTCTCTCCTATGAAACCCTATGAGCACTCCTTGCTCTAAGCTGCTACAAATATTCTCATCTTCCTCTGCTGCTATCTGCATAATCATAAAGACCAATTTACTTACCAATCCTCATCATATTTGTACCTCCTTCCAGTGCATGCATACTCTTTTTCTTCTCTGATACCACTTGATGATAGAGAGAATCTACGCCTTCACTCCTCTATATATATGAGGATATGGTTTCCGATCCTGGGACCTGTGGGTTATGGGCCCACTCTATTCGTTCCTCAATTACATAATTGCTACCGAAATTTCACGTCCATTAAAGCAATACGCTGGCGCTATCAAACACATGATTTCCACAAAGAATTTCCATGCTTTCAACTTTCAACCAATTTTTCACACCTTGATCAACAATCAGGGTTTGATATTAACGTTCAAACTCAAGATTCAATCTAGTGTTGAATTTGCCATTTCACCACAACACAGACACCATCAATGCACATAGGTTCCAATGCTTATAGCCTGCACAATTACTACTATTAATTGTTGGATTCAAAATCCTATTCAAACATGACTACATTACTCTACATTCAACACAGTGTTTCCAGATCTCCACACAGTTCACAGAGAACTCGCTTTCCATCAACAATTTTATTCGCACATAAATCTAAATAGAAAATCAACATTCTATTCATTATCTTCCACACACAACAATATTCCTCACTCAATCCCTTGTGAGGTTGTAATTACAATGTAATATGGTGCCATGGTGGGGCTGATCTTCACACCAATTGGCCGTCCAATACATCAACAATACTACATTTTAAAGAAGATTACAATAGCATGGATCATGCGAGATCCATGATTTTTTCCACACAACCGATTAACCGTCCCCTTGAGGATCTTGATTTCAATATTAAACAAAGATTTGGTGCCAACAAAGTAACAAACCACATCCTCCACCAATGTTTTCTCCTTCTAGAAGCTCATTTTGTCGATATCTTGAAAGGTGGGTCGATGCTCCTACATCATTCTTCCAATACAATATACTTTACATGTCTTCCTCTTAGCTCATACCTAACAAATATAACCACCCTACTTTATTTGGCACCTGTGAATAAAATACCTACCCACAATGACTCAGAAAGACATATTAAGGATTTGCACCTTGCTCAAATAACCTTGTATTAATCATGGTAAATCTATTATCACACTTGATAATAGTCCAATCAAGATCACGTTCATTCATTTGTAACTTGTAACAAAAGACCTTGAAGATAACTTATTTGAAAGATTCTAAGTCTAACTCAAGTATATCTTCTAGGTAGCCACAATATCTATTTTCAGATGCTTTCAAATACCTATCACTGTTAGAGGAAACATTAGTAACCAAGAAAACTACAATTATCATGCAATCATAAATTTTCTTCTTATCATCCAACTATTTGATGCAAAATTTCTAGCCATCGCACCACACAAACTTGTGGTGTTTCACCCATTGAAATATTCTCAATATGTTAAAAACTCATTGTCAATTGATAAATATATTTAGACATAGTTAATGTTTTGAGGACAAAGACATACAATGTTGGAGAAAAAAATGTGGGTAATGCTTGCATGTCTATGTTTTACACCATATGCTAAATCAATTTATGTTTGCATAAGATTGGTATCTTGAGAATAATGAGCTCTTCTAATCAACTCCACCACCCCATCCAATCAAGATTATTTTCAATGTATAAATGTAATGCATCCCACTCTCAACCACTTGTATGAAGAAAGAACAATTTAATAATTAAGTCACATTACAAATATTAAGAAATTATGGATGAATAGTAATTAGATAAGTGCGATATTAATAAAAATAAATGTCAAATGGGTCTAGCCTGAGTGTGGGATGTATTGTTATCCTCCCCCTCGGTGTTCTATTCTCGTAAAGTGACATGTTGAGCTCATAATGAGTATATTTTTGTAAAAAATTATAGCCCTAAAGAATCTAGGTTTTACCATGGATACCATCCTTGAAATGAGGGGAAGTACACGGGGGTTTTCCCCGGGTGTTGTTACCTGAATTTTATTCTTTAATAAAAATTAATATAAACTAGTATAGCTCTCTACTATCTGATCAACTTCCACTTTCCATATTCTACTTCTCCCCAATAAAAGCTCCCCTTCATATTTTTTGATGGAATCAACATCCCAAATGCAAGGCTCATTGATATCCACTCCTACTTCAGGAAGATACTCACTAATATACACCAACGATTCATATACCATATAGCCATCAACCATAAAGCCTTGAGGATGTGATCCAGTTTATTTTCTCCACGAAATGAGAGCGGATATATAACATAGAAATATACAGAAATATTGCAAGAGAGATAATAATATAACATAGATATATCGGATATATAACAAGAGACACAGATATATAGTAATACACAATTTTTATTAATGAGCGAAATGTACAAAACTGTAGAAATACAGAGTGAAAGACTCGCTAGAATGGTGGTAGCTTATCTATGAGAAGAGATGTGATGGCTACTCGCATTCACAAGAAGATGATTAAAACAAGGCTCTAAAGGCCTTTTTAACATAAAGAAAATCCAAAACCCTAACCCCAGAACATGAAAATCCAATAATTTTGTGGACCCCGTTTTGGGTAGTTTGGTGTATCAACTTCCCGGGGGCATAAGTTTGGCACACGATCTTCGTTTGGGGCGCACAATAGCTCATTGGAAAGTTGTAGTCAAGAAGATTCATTTCGGGGGATCAATCAAACCTTTGGCTGTCATGGAGGTGCTCTATCCCTAAAAAACTTCATTTAGGCCCTCAAAATGGCCCCAGAAGTTTAGGAACTGAAAAACCGCTAAAAATAGTAAATTGCCAGAAGACTATTTTGAGCCAGTTGGAATAGGTGGGTGGCCACCGATATTCACCTAGATCAGGATGTGATCTTTTTATAACATAAGATTTCAATTCCCTCAAGTGCTTCTCCACTATCCACATTGACCTTGTGTGTACAAGTTCACATATTTAAATATTCTCAACTTGGTGCATGAGGTAATGTTCTTGTGCATTGAAAAATGTTAGAGGAAGATACTTTTTCAATTCACACATTATCCAAGGAATTTATCTTTTATGATACCTTATATATTCTTTATTAATTTATTTAGATGACAACCACCTACACATGATGCAAGGAAATCGTAAGATTCAAAACAATAATAGTTATATATGCAGTGCAAGTCAATCACATCTATGCTGATTTTGCAGCTAACCTTTCAATTATAAATTATGGCTTACCTCATGTACTTGTTGGTATCATATATAAACTATTTTATGTTGTTATCAAATTTTTCTACGAGAGATAGAGGTAGAACATACTAAAACATAGAAGGAATCATTATTTTTTTTCCAAAATTCAAAACATTACCCAATTTCTAAACAACAATGGAATAACAAAATAATAATTTACCAAAACACCTTAATAATGGTATGATGATCATGAGTTTTTACCCCACCAAATTCACCTTTCTTTGTAAAGATATTCTTTATGTTTGAAGCAAAACAAGTGGGAATTTAATTTTCGGAATGATGTCTTTTACGACATTGCTTACCTACTTTGTAAATACCCATGAAATATTGTTTGGTTGTCCATCACTAGATTAATGAATCAATTTTTTCATTACATGACGTGGATCCTAATGTTAATACAAACTTCGACGATTTTATCTGTCACTCCTTCCATCTAAGTTTCTCCATAATGCTTTTGTAACATTCTTCTAGATATACATTGTATCAAACAAATGAGTTACTTCTAGGTGTCATAGTAGGGAAATCGATAGAATTGCATGTAGTATCTTTTCATTCCTCGTGGAAGCTCATTAATGCCTTAATGACCTTTATGAAACATAAAGTAAAAACAATTAAATATTAGACATTGATAAAGAATTGAATATAAATATAAGTTGTATAAGGTTACATATGATATGTAAACTAGTTTCTTACCATTGCAATTTTTATTATGTTCCAATTTCCATAGTTGAGGTGTCATTCTTCACAATTTTTTTTAGACTCTTCCTTCCCATTACAAATATATTTCTTTGTAGTTGGATACTAATGGTTCTTAGTGAGGAAATGCATGTACTCATCAAACACACCCTTTCCTAAACTTCTTGAATTTCAAGATATCATTATGGGACCACATATGATACATGCAAATTTACCCTTTGTTTGAATACCTATAGGCCGTGGATTTATGTTAATACTAGTATACAAAGAAATTATTGAAAAAATGCATAAATAATTGATAAAATTATATACTTTTAGAATGAAATAATTTACTTATCACAAAAATGTGTTAGCCTTGAGGCATAATGAATTTCCCATGTACAAGAGTTCCATGGAATTGGAATTGTCTTTTCCATATTGGTTTGGAGATGTCAAACTTGGTGGTGCCAACCCATAAATTTAGAAGTTCATCAATAAGAGGCTCAATAAATACATCCATATCTTTGACTTGGCACCTACCTAATTATTTGAAAACACACATTTTTATTACCTTGAATATATAATAAATTATTTTTTAACAACTAAACAAAATGAAATGATATGTACTTGAAAACGTTATCGTAAACAAATACTTGGAACAATCATTACCAACATTTTGTGCTCCCTCTTTATTGACATCTAAGGAGTAAGGTTATTGTTTATAAAAAATATAAGCCACACTGAGTAAATGTACTTGAGATCTCCAAATGGATTGACACCATTGGTTGCCAATGGAAGCCTAACATTACAAGGTTATTCTTTAAGAACTAGTCATTGTTCCTTTTTTCCCCTAAACATGGTACCATCTGCAAGAATTCACATAACACCATCTTTACTTCTCTTTCGTGCATGGCAATCCATAAATTATGTTATGTTTTTTCATATGAAAAATCATTGGAAACATGGAATTATAGGAATATAAAAAAGAACCTTGCAAGGCACCTTATTTGTTTACTTGGTCGGTTTGATTCTATTGATTCCACATTGAGGGAATTGCAAATTTGTTGCATGTTGTCTAGAACATATAATATGGTCATCGAGACATGCTGGTGACAACCCCCCGCTCGTCCTTTGGGTTGGCAAAACCTCCCAGTCTAGGATCGATCAAGTTGTCGAGTCGAAAGACTCGCTGGTTTCCTGATGGAACCGATTTGACTTGACACAGGCCCCTTTTCAATTCCTCGACACTTGAAATGTGGCACCTGTGGACCCTCTCCTTAGCGTCTTCAACTCTTACGCCGATGACCTTAGATTTCGATGCTAATTTCCTTCTTTGATGCGGCCACAGACTGTGACCGTGGGTCAATTCCCTTCGTGACCTTACGCTTCAGGACTTTCGCGAGCTGCATCTCCTTTTTCCTGATTTTTGAATTGGTGAATGCTTTGAGATCCGACCTATGGTCCTCATTCTTCCCACGATCAATGACTGTGATCAAATCGCTAGTTTGGACTTCGTGAGTCCCGTCTTTCCTTGACTCTTCTCCTTCTGACTTATAGATCAAAGATGTGCTGATCCTTTTCCACGCGGCCTTACAGAACCAACGGCCTCGATTGAAATCTCCCTTCACGACTTCGCGAAGATCCTATGTTTTCTCCCGACAAACCTTACGAAGCTCCCTCTCTCGAACTTCTCGATCTTCTGCCACCTCTCTCCTCCTCGAATATGGGTGACTTCTCCATCTTTGGTACTTTGGATGGTCCTCGAATCCTTTGCACACTTAGTGTATTTTCACCTTTCGAGACTTAGGCTATTCTTGAAGGTTTCCTGCACTCCTTGCAGAAATCTGTGCAACTCTCCTACGATTTTTCTCAGCTTGAAAACCTCCAAGGTTCCAAGTTCCTCTGCGAGCTCCTCGTGCCCTCCTGATAGTCTATCT
Source organism: Picea glauca (assembly GCA_000966675.3). Lineage (NCBI taxonomy): Eukaryota > Viridiplantae > Streptophyta > Pinopsida > Pinales > Pinaceae > Picea > Picea glauca. The sequence continues at coordinate 480,361 of JZKD02S1673465.1, read as the reverse complement.
CTATGCTTCCTGAGATTATAAGGTGAACTCTCAACACCTTAGGTGCACTCCTTGCACTTGGCTCAGTTCTTCTATGGCTTCCCTCTTGGCCTCCTGGAAAGATTTGAGATATTTCCTTTTATTTGTCGATGCACTCCTTGCAAAGACTCCCTTCACCAGAATGTTCAGTAATTCTGGGATTCTTCTACACCTTCAACCGTGTAGTTCCTGGGTATGCTCACGCAAGCTCGATGCCCTCTTGGCAGAGTATTCCAGAGTATCTAGTATCTCTGGACTGTGCTTCTTTCCACCCAATCTTTATTTTCAAGGGACTTAACCACTTTGAAATTTCTCCTTGAGTCTGTAAGGAAATTTGGTGTGCCCTCCTGACAACTTCTCTTCTGACTCCACTGAGTTTATATACGCACTCCTTGCGTTGGCTTACAGAGTTTTCCATCTCTGTTGCGCACTCCTTGCACTTAGCCTAGAGTTCCAAACTTAACTTAACTCACTCGTGGATAGAAAACTATATCTCTATCCCTGCAGACAATTTCTAGCATCCATCTACAACTCACATGCATGTAAAAGACATTCATAGCACAACATCCATTGAAAAGAAATATGAAACAAGGAAAAATTGTCATCTTTTCTATTAATGGTGGAACACCATTTTACAATGGTGGAGTCTGAGCTGCAATTGAGTCTTGGCTCTCTGGTTTTCTCTCCTAACCTATCTGAAATCATCTACCAGTTCACCACCTAACCGTATTCCATTTAACATCTAACCATCTAACATCTAAACTCTACTTTTCTTACAATACAAAGATTTATACAAGAGGGACTCAAATGCACTTCCCTCTCAAGCTAACTAATGGTGTCAAATCACCACCCTTAATGCTTATCGAAAGGTCAAATTACAATGACGATGATCCTGCTCCAAATCAGACACAGATATATTTTTTTGTCAGCCTATTAATGGTGACCCTATCTCTAGTTTGTGCGAAAGGACGATTTGGCTCTTCCAACTTGTCTTTAGTTAATTCCTGGATCATGTCTTGGATTCTTGAGGCGAAAATGAGAGAACGATGCCTCTCCTTCCTTGAATGCGCACCACGCGTGTTAATTAGATGGTGGGTGCTGAGATGGAGTGATGCTCCTGCATCATACTCCATAACTGCAAAAATCTCGAGATCCTACTCATGAGCTCTCTTATGTGGCTGAAATCCACCTGGATCCCAAAATTTCTCTTGGAGATGCTTCGCCACGGCTGCTCCTGCATCATACCCGCTACTCATGCTAGTTTCATTTCGTCCAGCTTCCTCGTGTTGACCAATTCTTCTACTGACTCTAATATCATCTTCCTTATCTCCTCGATCACCTCGTCCAACTTCTCCATTGACTGGTTCTTATATTGCAGAATGTCTTGCTGCACTCTATTCTTTTCGACGGGTGAATCACACTGACTTGCCATGACACCTCCATCCTTTGTGGTCTTAGATTGCTACTCTACTGCATCCTCCACTTCTATAGTCTCTATACTGAATTGTCATTCAGCTGCTTCCCCTAACAGATTGATCCCTTCCAGTTCTTCGACTGGTTCTGTTCCAACTTTTCCTAGTTGTAAATCATGCTGGTGTATCTCCCCCGGCATGGATATTTCTTGGCAGCCACCTTCTGGTTCTAGATTGTCCAACCAATCCTCCAGTGCCTTCAAGTCCAATTCCCACCGAGTGAATAACTCAACTGGGCGTTCTTCTTCTGTTGGGACAAACATTAGTATTTGTTCAATTTCCTCCATGACAGTCTATGCTTGTTGTTTCCGTGTCACTTGTGAAACATCTGCGCTAGCCTCTCCTCTGCCTCTTGGAAGGAATATCTTGACTCCCCCAATGATCAGAATGTCCCTCTGATCCTCCTTCTCCGTGACATAAGTTTGTAACTTCTCATCATCTTCATTCATGTGGTTCACAGTTCTGTGCAAATCTCCATTTGAGTGAGGTCTCTCTTCTGCCTCCTCATCTGTCAATGAACTCTCAACTGAGTTCACCTCTTCTCCTTTGCCCACCTGGCAATATGGAATGTCTCTTATTCCCACTTGGAATTTTACGAGATCCAATGATCCTTGCTTGTTTCCCACCTGACAATCTACGAGATTCTTGCCATATCTCTTTCCCTTTTGACCGAGGTTTTCAACATGCCTCAGCCACCTTCGTAGCATATATTGCTACCTTCTGGGAAACAACTTCTGAATAGGCCATCTGGATGTCCTCTTCAAAGGCTATTCATACCTCCAGTGTACCTTTGAATCCTGCTGCATCTTGAATGCTAGCTCCTCCATCTGTGCTCGAATTTCACTGAGCTCCTTATCCATCTCTGCCTTGCTCTTCTGTGAGTGGACTTCTCCTTGACCATGCTTATGAAAGTCAATGGCCATCTCGTTCTATCTACAACTCACCCGACTTCTTACCATATTCTGCAAACCTTGCAACAATTCCAATAGAGCATCACAATCTGTTTCCCTGGCTTACAAAAGTGAATTCCGCACCAGCTCCTTTACTTCTTTCCCTCTGCTTGAGAGAAATTAAGCTCTATCTCTTTCATTTCCACTTATCTCTGCCTGAGAGAGAATGAATTCTGATACCACTCTTGTATCGGACTATCTCCTTTGTCTCCCTTTGCCCACACTCTGTAGACAAAATCAAGCTCTCTTCGTCTTCTACCTTCCCTCCTGGCAACCATGCTGCTCACTCTACAACTGAGAGCATATTTAGCTTCTCCTTCACCTGAAATCTACATGTGAAGCTGTTCTCTGATACCACTCATGGTGACAACCCCCCACTCCTCCTTTGGGTTGGCATGACCTTCCGGTCTAGGATCAATCAAGTCTCCGAGTCGAATGACTAGTCGGGTTCTTGATGGAATTGATTTGACTTGAAACATGCCCCTTTTCAATTCCTCGACACCTAAAATGTGGCACCTGCGGACTCTCCCCTCAACGCCTTCAACTATTACGTCGATGACCTTAGCTTCCAATGCCCAGTTCCTTCTTTGATGCAACCACAAACTGTGACTGTGGGTCAATTCCCTTCGCGACCCCGCACTTCGGGACTTTTGCGAGATGCTTTCTCCTTTTTCCTAATTTCTGAATTGACGAATGCTTCAGGACTCGATCTATGGTCCTCGATCTTCCCACGATCAATGACTGTGATCAAATTACGAGTTCGGACTTCACGAGTCCTATCTCCCCTCGACTCTGCTCCTTCTGACTTATGAACCAACGATGCGCTGATCCTTTGTTATGTGCCCTTCCAGATCCAACGGTCTGGACTGAAATCACCCTTCGTGACTTCGCAAAGATCCTATGTTTGCTCCCGACAAACCTTACGAAGCTCACTCTCCTGAAGTTCTCGAAATTCTCCACCTGTCTCCTCCTTGACGATGGGTGAATTCTCCATCTTCGGGACTTTTACCAATCTTCGAATCCTTTTCACACTTAGTGTATTTTCACCTTTCGAGACTTAGGATATTCTCGAGGGCTTCCTGCACTCCTTGCAGAAATCTGTGCAACTCTCCTACGATTTTTCTCGGCTTGAAAACCTCCAAGGTTTCAAGTTCCTCTACGAGCTCCTCGTGCCCTCCCAACAGTTTATCGCTCTGCTTCCTGATCTTATAAGGTGAACTCTCAAAACCTTAGGTGCACTCCTTGAACTTGGCTTAGTTCTTCGACGAATTCCCTCTCGGCCTCCTGGAAAGATTTGAGATATTTCCTTTCCTTTGTCGATGCACTCCTCGCAAAGACTTCCTTCACTAGAATGTTTAGTAATTCTGGGATTCTTCTACACCTTCAACCGTGTAGCTCCTGGGTATTCTCACACAAGCTCGATGCCCTCCTGGCAGAGTATTTTAGAGTATCCAGTATCTCTGGACCATGCTTCTCTCCACCTAGTATTTATTTTCAAGGGACTTCACCGCCTTGAAATTTCTCCCCGAGTCTGTAAGGATATCTGGTGTGCTCTCCTGGAAACTTCTCTTTTGACTCCAATGAGTTTAAATACGCACTCCTTGCATTGGCTTATAGATTTTTCCAGCTCTGTCGCGCACTCCTTGCACTTAGCCTAGAGTTCCAGATTTAACTTAACACACTCGTGGATAGAAAACTATATCTCTATCCCTGCAGATGATTTCTAGCATCTATCTAAAACTCACATGCATGTAAAAGACATTCATAGCACAACATCCATTGAACATAAATATAAAACAAGAAAAAACTGTCATCTTTTCTATTAATGGTGGAACGCCATTTTACAATGGTGGAGTCCGAGCTACAACTGAGTCTCGACTCTCAGGTTTTCTCCCCTAACCTATCTGAAACTAACACTCCTGGTGACAACCCCCTGCTCCTCCTTCGAGCTGGCACGACTTCCCGGTCTAGGATCGATCAAGTCACCGAGTCGAATGACTCATCGGGTTTTTGATGGAATCGATTTGACTTGACACATACCCCTTTTCAATTCCTCGGCACCTAAAATGTGGCACCTGCGGATCCTCTCCTCATTGTCTTCAGCTCTTACACCGACGACCTTACTTTTCGATGCTAAGTTCCTTATTTGATGCAACCACGGACTGCGATCGTGGGTCAATTCCCTTCGCGACCCTGCACTTCGGGACTTTTTCTAGCTGCTTTCTCCTTTTTCTTGATTTTCAAATCGATGAATGCTTTGGGACCCAATCTATGGTCCTCATTCTTCCCACGATCAACGACTATGATTGAATCGCGAGTTCAGACTTTGCGAGTCTTGTATCCCCTCGAATTTGCTCCTTCTGACTTACGAACCAATGGTGCGCTGATCCTTTGCCACGTGCCCTTCTAGATCCAATGGTCGGGATTGAAATCACCCTTTGCGACTTCGCGAAGATCCTGTGTTTTCTCCCGACAAACCTTACGAGGCTCCCTCTCCCGAACTTCTCGATCTTCTACCACCTGTCTCCTCCTCGACGATGGGTGACTTATCCATCTTCGGGACTTCAGCTAGTCCTCGATTCCTTTGCAAACTTAGTGTATTTTCACCTTTCGAGACTTAGGCTCTTCTTGAAGGCTTCCTGCACTTGCAAAAATTTGTGCAACTCTCCTGCGATTTTGCTCGACTTGAAAACTTCCAAAGTTCCAAGTTCCTCTCCGAGCTCCTCATGCCCTCCCGATAGTCTATTGCTTTTCTTCCTGAGCTTATAAGGTGAACTCTCAACACATTAGGTGCACTCCTTGCACTTGGCTCAGTTCTTCGATGACTTCCATCTTGGCCTCCTGGAAATATTTGAGATATTTCCTTTCGTTTGTCAATGCACTCCTTTCAAATAATTCCTTCACCAGAATGTTCAGTAATTCTAAGATTCTTCTATACCTTCAATCGTGTAGTTCCTGGGTATGCTCACGTAAGCTCAATGCCCTCCTGGCAAAGTATTCTAGAGTATCCAGTATCTCTGGACCGTACTTCTCTCCACCCAGTCTTTATTTTCAAGGGACTTAACCACCTTGAAATTTCTCCCTGAGTCTGTAATTAAATCCGGTGTTCCCTTCTGACAACTTCTCTTCCGACTCCACTAAGTTTAGATACACACTCCTTGCATTGGCTGACAAAGTTTTCTAGCTCTATTGCGCACTCCTTGCACTTAGCCTAGAGTTCTAGACTTAACTTAACACACTCGTGGATATAAAATTATATCTCTATCCCTGTAGATGATTTCTAGCATCCATCTACAACTCACATGCATGTAAAAGACATTCATAGCACGACATCCATTGAACATAAATATAAAACAGGAAAAAACAGTCATATTTTCTATTAATGGTGGAACGTTATTTTACAATGGTGGAGTCCAAGCTGCATCTGAGTCTCGGATCTCTAGTTTTCTCCCCTAACCTATCTGAATCTGTCTACCAATTCACCACCTTACCATCTTCCATCTAACATCTAACCTCTACTTTGCTTACAATATAAAGATTTATACAAGAGGGACTCAAATGAGCTTCCCTCACAAGCTAACTAATGGTGTCAAATCACCACCCCTAATTCTTATCGAAAGGCCAAATTACAATGATGGCGATCCTGCTCCAAATCAGACGTAGATCTATTTTTCTGTCAGCCTATTAATGGCGACCCTATCTCCAGCTTGTGTGAAAGCATTATTTGGCTCTTCTTGTTGATTAAGGTTGGTTGTCATTGATGTCAACCCTTGAAGAAAGCCTCGTAGCACAAAGGTTTGGGTATTGGACCCAAGATTGTTTGATGTAAATATGACTCATTATTTTTTTTTCATGGTTGATAAGAATTAAATATGGATGAACTCCAAAGTGGTCCCCTTATGGTGAAATCCCTCACGGGAAGACGCTTTGCGGAGTAAGATAACCCATGCTTAATTGTGGAATAATGAGATGAAGGATAATGAATTTGTTAGGGAAAATATCCTAGATGGATAGTGTTTGTCATTCCATTTCCGATGGTATGTATAACGTCACATAACTCCTCACAATTAGAGAGTTATGACCATGTGAAGTTGGAGAACCCAGGTTTGGGTAATGGACCCAAGTTTGTTTGATGGATAACGATATTATTTTTGCTATATTTTAAGGTAATACTATTACATATGGATAGTACATGTCATTACATTTTTGGTGGTATGTGGAATGTCACATAACTCCTCACGGTTTGAGATTTATGGCCTTTAAAAGTTGGAGGACCCTCATATGTCATCTAGAAGCCCCAAAAGGTCAAAGTAGTCAAAGTGGTTTAAGAGATTTTAAAAGGTAAATAATAAAGTGAAGTGATGAGTGTATT
>JZKD02S1673465.1:434102-450143 GCA_000966675.3 Picea glauca | reverse complement strand
TTGTTCCATGAAAATTGATGAGTATTCCATATTCTTCCTTGGTAATGCTGAGATCGATCTTCTTTTCTTCCTTCAAATATTTCTTGGTAATGAGGGTATCAATATGTTTTCACATTTGATGGGTTTACTTCATTCTTCACACCCATATCATCATTCTTCTTTTTAGAGAAAATGACATCCTCTATCCTTTGTGATTGGTCTCTAATACCACCTACTTTTGAAATAATTCCATCATATTTGACTTTGACATTTTCAAGTTAGAGCTCATATTATTCAATTATTTTTTGGTGACCATCTTGAATCTTGTCTTCTCTTTCTAAAGTTGAATGGTGATATTTTCCATTAATTTATTTCTTCCTTCTTCAATTCTTTCTTTCATTTTGTCATGAACCCCAACCTGCTAAACAATCAAAATGCCCCAATCCAATAATATTAACAAGGGAAACAAGCCTAGAATTTCTCATGCATCTAATGACATATTTAAATCCATTAATAAAACCATTAAACAAACACAACATCTAATAAACATTTTCATAACAAAAATAAACAAAGTAAAATATAACAACAAACATGTCTTTTAATGGCAGAATTGATTGGCTACGTATGAAGGAATTTCCTTCCAATTGTAGGTTTGTTGTTGCATTAGTCTCAATATAAAGCCACCCCCAAGCCGGTTCTATTAGTCCACAAGGAGGTTCGACCCTCTTGGTTGTCCACTGTCCACACACAACAACCCAAAACCCATGTTTCTAACTCCAACAACAATTCCAATCCACCAATTCTCTTTCCCCTCAACCTGCACAACCCAAGGAATAAGATCCCCTTCCCTTCCATGTAGTCCCTAGGCTTATCCAACTTCCCTCTAGGGCTCCAGCACAAGGTTGGATAGAAAACATCACAGTTAGGGATTCCAAGATTCTAATTTATAACTATGGAGTGCTCACAACATCCTTGTCAAGGCTCTTAAGCAATTTCCTCAGAAAAAAATACTCTTACAAGCACACAACCTTCTTTTCTAGCATAAAAATGCTATGATCCAATGCCTTAAAAATGACAAAAAGTCAATAATTACAGTCCACTTCAAGGGGGAATCCTCCTTTTACAATATATCTAATTCAAAATACAATATGAGATGAGATAATATGATCCTAAGACTAGGTCTCCTTGGTATATATATATATATAGGAGACAAAAGGTGCAAATATAATGAAAGGGTGCGATGAAGGGGTTCAGAGCCTACATAGAAATATAACACAAGAAATGTAATAATTCAATAAGGGGCTTAATAAAGGGTTTTATGCATAACATGTGATTTGCATGGGGATACATAAAATGGGATTTGTATGGGGCTTTTTCTAGGGATTAACATTTCCCTCCCCTTCAAACAAGTGTTGTCCTCAATACTTGACAACCGCAAGTGTGTATGCATGAAGAAATCATTTTACTATGTTTCCTCTTCCATTGGTAGGTTATTCCAATTGATGAGGCACTCAATAATTGCTCGATTTTGTATCCTTATTTCAAGGATCGTTTATGGTTCTAGTATGATTTTCCCTTCTCCATTAATCTTTGATAAAATAGTTTGCACTGGGATCTTGTCATTGGTTATCTTCTTTAAGCAAGAAACATGGAAGAATGGATGTACACTTCCTTTTCGTGGATGAATAACATGGGAATGGTTTTGAGTAGGTGGAATACCCTTAGGTACTCTCCAAATAACTTGGAATGATTGTTGATCACTTTTTGGAGATCCATTGGAGCAAAGGATATATATGTTTGAACATATATTGAGCTCAATTGTGCAATTATACCATGGTGTCCCCTTTTCAGTACTTTTGTAATTCTATTAGAGTTTATCATTTTAGAGGGTTTCCCTTGAATACCTCTAAGCTCAATTTCCTTTCCATTTGAGGAAAATTTCATGAAAAGATCTTGAAAATTAAGGGCCATTGTTCCCAATGTTTGTAACCATTGGACCCCTATACAAAATCTACACCTCCCATTTGGATGGAAATCATGGGACTATCCAAAAAATACTCCCCCATGTTGAGCTTAATACTATCGCATTTCCACGAACAATTTATGGTACAACCATCTGCAATCATTACTTGAAACTCTAGTGCAAGATATACAAAGCAATTGAGATTTTTTCTACCTTTTAATTGATGAAATTATGGGTACTACCAGAATCAATAAATGTTGTTGCCTTTTTCTTTTTGATGTATCCTGGTATCTTAAGGGTTTGTGGGGTATTGATGCTGGACAATGCATGACAAGACATTGTTGGAGTAGTCTCTTCTATATTTGGTTCTTGTGGCAGTTCCAATTCCCGATCTTCTTCCTCTTCACAATATATGTATAATAATTTATTCTCACTACATTTATGCCCCTTACTATACTTGCTGTCACAATTTAAACACAACCATTTTTCTCTTCTTTCATCCATTTTTTGAGGTGTTAACCTTGTCGGTTGAGGTACGTTTTTCTTATGAACCCCCAAATGATCTATGTTTCCTGTGTGTGCTCTAATGTTAGAATTGTGTGTAGCCTTATTCTTGGCTTGAATATGATGAGTAGATTGCATAGCCTCCATAATATTTGTAGGGTGTCTTAAGAAAATCTCATGTTTAATGTCCTCTTTTAATCCACCATGGAAGCTTGCAACAATTGTTCACCACTTACGTCATCCACCGTTGTGGCCAATACCTGAAATTCTGAATTATAATCTTCATTATCACCTAAGTGCTTGATTCTTGTCAATTGACTAAAGTAGACAAGTTCCCAAACTTTCTCATATTGTGCTTCTAAGTTTGCTATAAATAAACCCCAAGTATAATGATAAAAATGGGGTTTCCTTTTTACTATCCATTGGTACCATTGATATGGTTTTATCTCAAAGTTCAAAGTTGCTATTTGAATCCTTTTCTTATCATCCATAATATTATGTATCTCAAAACATTACTGTATTTGGTTCGCCTAGGTAAAGACCTATGTTCCATCAAACTTCTTTAATTCAATCTTGGGAAGGTTGAACTTAGGACCACCATTGTAATTAAATCCACTATTAGAGTTAAATCCACTAGAAAATTGCTTATTATTGGCAGGTTGTTCAACCTGAATAATACCCTTATTTTCAAGAGTTCCTTGCATTTTGATATCTCCTTTAGGGGGTCTCTCATTTAGATCCCGAGAAATCATGGAAGACAATGAATTTTGCAATCCCTCCATGTATTTTTGTATTTCTACTTTATTTTCATCCATCTTATTTTTCATGTCATCCCAAGTTATTTTCATCTCATTCTGATTATCATTCATATTCTCATCCATTTCTTGAATTTTTCTTTATGAGTTTACCAACTCATCCCTTGTTATTGACTTAACATTCAAATCATTAAGTTGTTCCTCCAATTTAGATAACAGGTTATGTATGTCCTCATTTTCTTCTTGAGTTATATATGAGATTTCAGGAGGTTTAATTGGTTTTGAAATATTTTTTGGACCCATGTAGAACAAAAATAATAACACTCCTCTTTTTCCTCTTTATCAAAAAAATTGAATCACCAAAAATAGGTCTTCCAATAAAAATCTATGCCAATTGCAAGTTACGTACCTTTCAAACTCTGAATTTGGAGTCTGTTCTCTTGGGCGACCTTCCTTCTTGTATATTTCTAGAATTTTGACCCTTCTAAGTCTGAAATTTCAGCTTGTAGTTGATCCAGGGGATCAAATTTTGCTCAAAATTCAAAGTGCTCGGAATCACTTCAAATCGAACGGGTGTGTAGGCCTCGTTGTCACGAACCCAATGCAACTCATTTGGGTTCAAACGAACGTCAGATGAGTGAGATATAACGTTATGTTCAAATCGTCAAACAAGCAAAAAAAATGTGTTGACTGTATAGTCCGTACGGATGCTGACGTGGTAGGGATGTACGACATGTGGCAGATGCTAAGTTGGCAGGGCCGTGTGACACATGGCAGGTGTTGGTTGGCAGTTGAACGATGAATCGCTTCTTGACAAGTGGCATTGGTGGCGAATGGATTCGTGACACATGGCCCAAACAAGGGCCGCCACGTGTCACCTTGGCTATGGTTTAAAATTTGTGTAGTCAGCAGGACTCGACCCCGCGAGCTCCAGGCAGGGGAAGAGCCTTGGGAAGGGCCGCCCAACCGACGCACCCACCATTGGTTCATAACATATATATGGTTTTAAATTTATTTAAATTGAATTATGTTGTGATTTGGGGCACGGTCTGGGCCGGGGCTTAGCCCCGGCCCCCGGTCACATATAGCCACCATATAACCATTGTCGTGTTCATTTTTCAAATGAAAACGAAGCCCGCGCGCTTAACAGTTGGTGCGTTTCTACAAGTTTAAACCTTGGCCCTTTTTGTATGTGCGCGTGGTCAAGTGACCCATATGTCCATGAGTTTGGTGGTTAGGGGCTAGGTGCGCCCTAATCGTCCTACAGTTCGCACCGTTTTGCGGTTGCGCCTGGTGCTAGGTTTTAACACAAATATGAGCGTAGGGGCTAGGTTGAGGAGACAGAGGTGTGTTGGACAACTGTGAGGGGGGGTGAATCAGTTGTCACCGAGCTTAAACAATTATGCTTCTTTTTAAAATATTTATAAGGCACTCAATGATGATCACAATAATGCAGGGAAATAACCAATGGCACATTCAGCATTAGTCACATATATGAGAAACATAGAGACAGATATTTCCCAAGGAAACCCATACAGGGTAAAAACCTCTTCTTCTTTATATGATAAGTATTATTTACATTCTTTACATTATCATACATATGAGCACCAACTTATTGCGAGGCTACAACCTCTGTTTTGCAAGCAGCAACTTGCTGAGAGCACCAACTCTCTGTTTTTCTCTAGCACCCACTAGAAGGAAGCACCAACTCCCTAGTTTCTCTAGCACCAACTAGAAGGAAGCACTAACTCCCTAGTTTCTCTAGCACCGACTAGAAGGAAGCTACAACTCCCTATGTTCAAGCACCCACTTGAACCTCTGAGGATACCAGTCCTCCCTAGCACCTCCCAACCTCCCTGGATTATGAATATGAAATACTAAATCCTATTACAGTGATATAGTGTTTAATAACAACTTACCAGTCTCATCATTGTTTTGCAATATTTTGCTACTCAGACTTCTTCTCTGTCTTCCAACATGCATCCATTGCCCATTCTGTTCTTTTGATTTTATGCTCTATGCGCCATGTCCATTCGCTGCACAGTTCTTCTTCTGTTCTTTTCAGCTGCTGCACTCTGATCCTTCTTCATGCATGAATCACCTTCAACAACATCCACAACAATCCCAACAACAACAACAATCCCATCTCTTCTTTGTACAATGCATTTATAGCTTTTGTGCACCTTGTGCATGCAATGCATGCAATTCCTTTGCATACTCACACCGCGCCGATATCCTCCACAACTCGAGTTCTCTATCTGATCATCATCATGACTCTTCAGCTTCTCTGGCTATTTTTCCACTTGTTCAGCATCACTGTATGTTATGCTGAGATTCCTAAGCCTCTCTGGCAGTTGAGACTCTTCGTCTTCTTTGTGACAGTCAAGCTAACCTTCTCTGTTCTAGTTACAGGCTTCAATGCTCATCTAGCTGTCAATCGCCTCCACGAGCATCTTCATCCCTCTTGAAGATTCCCAGAGACTCTTCATCTCCTCTGTCAATCACCCCGAAGTGTCTTCGAGTCCTCTGGCAGACACCATCAGTGGTTCTGGCAGTCACACTGTGACGTGCAACAATAGCCCTCTGATCTCCTTCAGTTTCATCTGCACCGTTGGATTAGCTGTGATTTAAGAGTTTCACACTTTTGCAATTCAGAGATTCTACGATGAGACATCTCTCCATGTCATGAGCTCCAAAAGGAGCTTGGATGCTCTAGATCCCTCCTCTACATGACCACAGGCGGTGACCTCCGGTTACACCGACAATTCACCTTTTCAGTATTTCGACATTTGTATGATCTAGTGTCTCGACACTCCCATACACGATCCCTAAAATTTCGAGGCAGAGCTTATCTGCACTAGGTCCTTCCTCCACGTGACCACACGCAGTGACCATAGGCTGTGCCAAAAGGCACTTCATATCTCGCGAGTTTATAAAATTCATTGAGTCTGATCAACGGTTGAAATATCCATAGATCAGACGGTCCAGATCTTATCGCGATCTCGCATCTCGCGAGTTTCCACACCATGCTCCATTGACTCCAAGTCAGCGACTTGTCCTATGATTCGACGGTCTAGATCTGATCTTAATTTGACAGCTGCGATTAAATCACGATTTCGATGGTCATGTTTCTTGCCTCTCCAAGTCGCGAGTCACGAAGCTCCGAGATGGAGCTGGATCAACGATCCAGAACAAACCTTGATCTGACGACTGCGATTAAATCGCAATTTCACATATCGTGATTCCTTCGATGGAGGTTCTTGTCACTCCAAGTTGCGATAGGATTTTTTTTGAAATGGAGCTTAGATCAACGGTCCACGTCTTTTGGTGTATTGACGGTCGGGATCTTTTCGTGATTTCGCAAGTCTTCATTGTGTCTGCATCGGGATTTCGAGATTTCGCGAACTCGCTTCACCTTTCACTTTTAAAGATCGTGCAGATTCTCTTGGATCCTACAATGGTCGATCCTCGCGCTCTAATCTAATGCCCGAGATCTATCCTCCATATCTTCGCGCTCTTCATGTCTACATTGAGATTTGACAGTCATCGAGAATTCTAAATTGTTGATCCAACGATCACTGTTGCTGCTGATTATGCTGATCTTTTCCATATTCATTGTTATACTTGCCATCAATGACAAGTATTCATTGTCTGTTAAATATTTGCCAACAAGGTGCGTTTGGCGATCCAGAGACAACAAGTTTGAAGGGGAACTTCCAGGAAGCCTATCTTCTTCAATTTTTGGCCAAACCAGGTGCCGAAAAAGCCCAGCTAGGGGTTTTTGGACATTCTGAAGCCATTGGAGCCATATATTTGGCATTTTGAGCATTGTGAAGCACATATTTTATCACTTTGAGCAAATAATACAAAAGATCCATTGGAAGCTGGACCAGGAGATGTAACCTAAGAGAGGTGTGAACTCCTTTATGATTTGCTGTGTTATGTGTTTTCTGTTCACTGTTATTTGCTTCTTATTACACACATCTTGAATGTGTAATTTCTATAAAAGTTGTATTTGCAAATTGATCTTTTTGCATAAGAACACTTGAATTAAAACTTGCAAATATTTTCAAGAATACAAGCCTTTATCATTTTTAGATCAGTAGTACTCTGATATGTCCTCTCTTTAATGCCTCAGGTCTGACCAAAATTGGATGTGCCAAGTAGAAGTTAGGTTAACTTTACCAAACCTTATTGATTTTGTGCCTTTCAGAGAGAGAGAGAACCTGTACAAAATGCCACATGCCCAATATTTGATATATGATTCAGAAAATTATACAAACAATACGTTACATATTTTCCTCTTTAAAATGCAACTTGTCTCATGGAATTTGTATCCTCAATGAAGAAGATACGACGATTTTACCCTAAACACATGTTTGAGACTAGTAATAGGACTAGTCAAAAACCCTATCTTACACAGGGTGTATCTCTGAAAGTATAATGGTGCAGGAGATAGAATGTTTACTACATATACCTTGACATGTCTTATAAATAATCTCCAATCATTCAAAAAACAAATTATAACTAAAATTTGAATAGGACTTGCTTGGAGAAGAAAAAACCCTAGCATCAATGATCTAATACCAAATGTTATGATCCAATGCCTTAAAAATGATAAAAAGTCAATAATTACAGTCCACTTCGAGGGGGAATCATCCATTTACATTATATCCAATTCAAAATACAATATGATATGATATAAGATGATCACGAGACTAGGTCTCCTTGGTATATATATAGGATAGAAAGGGTGCAAATATAATGAAAGGATGCGATGAAGGGGTTCAGAGTCTACATACAAATATAACACAAGAAATGTAATAATTCAACAAGAGGCTTAGTAATGGGTTTTATACACAACATGGGATTTTTATGGGGCTACATAACATGGGATTTGTATGTGGCTTAACAAAAACCCATCCCTCTCATGGTTGTTCTCATACACAACATGGTTGATGCTCTTTTCCAACACCAAGCTCTCCCTTTCTATCAAAAAACATGCTTCCAAAAACTGTCCTTAATATCCACTCAAATTTTATTTTCTTTCATGAAAGATTGGACTCTCACATTTCCCCAAAAGTGGTTGTATTCATCCCATGCTATAATAAATTAGTGAGATGAACTTTCCCACCAACCACATTTACATGCATTCAATAGTTGTTTTGATATTTCAAAGGAGGTAAATATTAATATTACAGTGGCTTGGGTTATTAGGCAGCTGGATCCCCTTGGACCCCCATTATCCCCCTCTCTCGTGGAATCATATTCCCCCATGCTATCTTCCCTCACTTATCACAACAAGTGATTTATTTTTATTAATGATTTTGATGTACAATTTACATATCTTGGCCCTCAGTCATAGTAATAAGTATATGCTCTTTGGCCCAAAACATATTGAATGACCAACCTAATTAATATTGGTATATTTACATTACAATTTACGAAGACTAAATCTAGGGATGTTACATTCCCCTCCCCCTTGTTTTTGTACTATCCTCATTGCACATCACTGTTTAGGTGTACATAAATTTTACGATGCCAAGTTCTCTATCCTTTAACTAGTACATGCTCTCCAACCTAACATCACATAGAAAATCTATCCCAATACATATATACATAGGCACTCTGGCCCAAAAACCACACATAATGATTTCGTAATTTGTAATTATTGCAACGATTCCAATCAAAAATATCTCATTCCCCTCAGTCATCACAAGCCAAGGAAGTGTATCCCCTTCTCTACTCCATAGTTCCTCAGTTTGTATTAGTTCCCTTCCAAGGCTCCAACCAAATCATCTAGAAACTATCAGAGTTGTGGCTCCAGGAATTCCAACTTCATTACTTTCACAATTTGTCAATTCCCACAAAAATTCCAACCAACAAGATCTCAGTCCCTTCAACTTGCACAACCCAACGAAGTGTACCCCCTTCTCTGCATCACAACTCCTAAGGTTGTACCACTTCCCTCTAGGGCTCCAACATAGGTCAGAAAAGACTAATCTTTGGATCTAGGAAATCCAAATATGATAATGGAATCTCCAAAATTTCAAGATAGCTACATGTGTATCTCCCACAAGGCATCCTCCAGTTCCCACTTTGCTTATTCCAAGTTGTAACAAGTCCACTAGACATTACTTGTTCCATGCATTTGTCCTTGAGCTCCATTTCCTTATGGTGCTCTTCTTTCCAAATACTTGGTTCATGTATTCATTCTTCAACTATTCCTATATATACATCATGAAAACATATATGTTATATCCATTATCATATAAAAATTATCTTTTCCACAAGAGTCCTCAACTATGCAATGTAACATTTATTCAAAAGTAAGTTTGTAACCATAAATCAATACTTATCTATATGGTTATTCTTGTTCTTCACAAAGTTTCCATGGGTAAGAATTCATCTCACTGTCCTTTTAGACACACCTTCGTGATTCAAGCCACCATACCATATACATCCCTAAGTTGCCTCTTCCTTACTATCCTCTCCCTCAAGGCTCAAACATCCCCTTCACTGCTACATAATCCCTCGGGCAATCCATCATTTTCCAAGTTGTTCATGTGCAAGGAGAGTGCCAAATTACTACCATACTTCCACTATGAGTTTGTAACATGTGGCAATCATATGGTTCCAATGTCTTAACAATAGCCTTCTTCTCGATCTTTCCATCTTCAATAGCCATCATTTATCCTATATCATATACATATAGTCATCATGATATATCATCGTAGTAATCCCACTTATTAATTCAAATTTGTTTAGTAAGGAAATTCAAATTTACCAGCATGACATTCTTTCTCATAATGTTTATCTCTTGTAGCTATAGGTATTGGTCTTCCTTACGAGCTTACATAATTTCCATATCCAAGAACATTCTTTATGCAATTTTTTTCAACTTTCATTCAACCAAACAAATTGTCATTATTCATGAACATTATCCTTTTATTCCACATTTACAACAGCTCATGAAGTGATCTCAGAATTGTAACATACCAACAATTCAATCACTTACGTTTGTTAATTACATCAAATATGATGAAGTTATAATTCATTACCCATGCATTATCTAGCACATCAATAATTTCACAATGCAATAAAAAATTACCAATAAACCAATGTGCCAATACTCATGGCCACATTTACACAATGCACCCCTGTATTGACTCCAAGATGCTACATATCTATGTCATGTATTCCACCATGGTGAGTTGGAAGGTCTAGACATTTCCTCGACACATCATCCAAGCTCTTCCCAGTTACTTGTTTATTCACCTGGATACCTTCCTCTTCGACCCATACAAAACACTAGGAATATAATACTTTATTTCTCTTCAGTGTCGAAAAAGAGGTTGGAATCCAAACATTGATTATAATTAGGAAGACCATTGAGCATTTGTATAGTGCTATATCCTTCCATATCTAACCAAATCATGGTATCTCACATGGATACATATGTTGGTATCCATTTCTATAACAAGAGTATTTCTCACGACTTCCTTGGTTATGATCTCATAACCAACATACATACCACTAAATTCTATATGAATGCATTCAAGCATTAAATAAATTTTGTACCTTCGAGGTCCTCTAACTTTACCACATCCAGTGGAGTTTCATGCTCATAATTATATATTAATTCAAGTATTTAATTCTAAATGTGGGGATTCTTACCTCAATTCCCCTTCAACATTTAAGCATCATGAGAAACCAAATGCATACCTGCATGGATATTATCAAATTACTTGATGCTACCCAATCAACTGGTATTTTCGTAGAAGATCGCGGGCTCCCTTCACCAACCTATTGATCAACATTCTTACCATCCTCATTTGTATTCATATGGATGGTGTTCATATTTTGCGATAACGTCATCAACATCTTCAACTATGCTATAAACATTTTTCCTGGATATATAATCCATGATTAGTCAAATTCAATTATCATAACATCATTATTGCATATATAACGACATATTGCTCTTAGTCTACAAGCATTCCATATGTATGCCCAAGCATGTCTATATGCACCAATGCACTTCTATATTCACCATTCATTCACCATCGACATGCCTACTAATGCATATGCATTCTAGCTTTCTTATATGCATCTTGCATCACTTCTAGTGCATATCTGTTCCAACTTCTTGTGCTCCATGTAGCCACCCTTGATTCCCACTAAATAGTCTTGTGGCCATGTGTGTTTTCACTGTGCTCATATGTGCACTATTTTTCCCTAATCTAAACATTTACGAGCCAAGTCCCACTCATCCATATTGTAATTCCAGCCAATTATGTCCTATTGGTAGCTTCCTCTACTTAGGCATCCATGTCCCAACTTTATTCCATAAAAAACTTATAGCACATTATAATGATGTACTTTACGTCATTCCATATTCTTAACGTTGGGGTATCCTCCTATCAACTTAACTATTCTCATTATGAAATCCTTGCCATTATCTCTAGTTTTCCATTGGCTTTGCTAAATTTTGGAATGCTTATCTTAACTTCATTGAGTGATTCCCTGTGAAACCTTGCTAGTCCACTCAAGACCAAACAAATCTTGATGTAATGATATGTTTCTCCATTATCACTTTTTAAGTGAATGACCTTCATTATTTTGTCCCCTAAATTCTTTCCACTTGTACCCTGCTTCCACTGTGCACTTTGATAACATAAATGAATTTCTTGCTCCAAATACTTTTACATAGAAGTAACTAATTCATGGATAGAAATTATTTTTCTTGCACATTGAGATGACTTACCTATCTCATGACTTACACATCACCTCATGAGACCCTTGTTCTCTTTTTTAGTAAGCTTTGCAACCATCATTACATTTATATTTCCAAGGCTATGGAGGCTTACCTTGCCTTCTTGTGCCTATTAATGACATTCTTCTCCTGTCGGGTTCATGTTTTATGTGAGAATCCTTGTTGATTTGTCTTTCCAAGTCATTCCAACTATGTAGCGGCTAAATATTAATTTGGATCTAATCTTATGGAGCCCTTATCAACCTTTTATTTCCTAATCAGTAGTCCTGCACTTCCCTCTACAATCTCTTAATTGACTCAACAAACTCTACAAACTACACCCTACTTCCATGTCCATTGGAACCTGGAATTATATTCTACAATATATCCACACAATCTTCCTTCATCGGATTGGGTCATATTTTTAATAATCCCTTGACATGACACTCTATCCTTGAGTGTTCTCTTGCTCATCAATAATACCTTGTTATTAAAACTCAACCCCTTTCCATTGCTGGAATGTTGTACTTTCAAATCTGCCACCATAACAATGCATAGGAACCATCGTGAGTATATGCACTCTTCGTTACCCAATACTCAAATCTAGCATGTACCTTCATCATATGGAATTTTTTTTTTCCAAAATTGACATTGTTTCGGAAAACTTTCATATTGAGTAATTACATGGTTCACAGAGTCCAATCGTCCTCTTTCTTGTAGTTTTATGAAAAAACCATACATTGGATAACTTAAACCTTCCATCATGTGATCCTCTGGATTACCTTTCCAATGAATATACTCATGATTCAATATGATTTTCGAGCTAAAAGTTATGCCTTCTTGAATTTTCCTTTTTTACTTAATTGTGCCATTTTTCACTGGTACAATTAATCCTAGAGACTAACTTCTATCATTGGTAGAAAGAAAATTGTTGAGAACTATTTTTTTTTTACATCAAGTGATGATAGTATTCATGATGGTGAATACACATCAACTCTCAAATTCATGACCTGATGCTCCATCCAAATTGGGTCGATCTAGAAAAAATTCACCAAGGCAAAGTTGTCTGAATTGATGAGTAGGTGAAATGCCATGTAAATAAAATTTTCCGGATTCGTGATCTAGGGTCCCTTTTCCTCCTTTGAAGATTTCAAAAATCCCCCAAAAGTGGCACAAAATAGTGGATTTTACCCGATATGGGCACCTCCACTCCAAATCCTTTAGAATTTGGCCAAAATCCCAATTGGGTATTTTAATGCCTTCTTTTTGGATTCCTTGCAAAAATTTCATCTTTATCTGGGTACCTACCACTAAGCATCAATCTGTTCTTAAAAAAGAACAAATTTGCATTTTTTGGAAAATTGAAGAAGTAATGGCTAGTGGCCCTCACTGACACTTTTGAAGGCCTCCTCACCAAGGAAATACCCTTTAAATTTCATCTAATTCTAAGTTGAACTGATCATGTTATGGTGAAAACAAAATTTTGTCTCCAGACTTTCCTTTTTGTATTCATGCATCTTTCTCCTTTCCTTTTCTCCTCTTATCTTTTCTTTCTTTCTCTTCTTCTCTTATCTTCTATTTTCTTTCTCTTTTCATGTAGATAATTTATTTCTCGGTTGATACATTGCCCCAACAATTTATTTCTTAGTTGATACATCACTCCGAGAATATTTTTCTTGGCTGATACATCACTCCAAGAATATTTTTCTCAGTTGATACTCTCCTCTTTATCACCGCAAATTATTTTTTGTCTTCGTCGAGACTCTTCCCTTTATCGCCGTTTTTTTTTCTTTGTCGGCGAGAATTATTTTCTTTCTTGCTCAGAATCCCTTTATCACCAAAAAATATTATTTTTCTTGCCAACATTTCGGGCCAAAAATTTATCTTTTGGCTAACGCATTGGGCCAAAAATTTATCTTTTGGATGATGTATCGGGAATTTTTTTATTATCTTTTGGCCAATGCGCATTTTCGTAATTTTTTTGTATGTCTTTCTTTATTATTTTTCCTTTGGTGTCAAATATCGTGTTGTGCCCAAAAAATAATTTTCCTTCGTTGTTTCTCTTGTGAGAATATTTTCTTTCGTCATACACGTTGTATCGCTCTGTAAAATAATTTTATTGGGTGACATTTCATGCCCAAAAATTATCTTTTTGTGTGTTACCGTCTTTACTTAGAAAACAATTCTTTTCTTTATTGAGCCAAAAATTTATTTTTTCTTAGCGGTGTTGATGTTTCTCCAGTTAGCAACATCGGGCATACATTCTCCCAGATTTGTCATGCTCACTTGATCAGGGGAAATGACTCATTCACTCACATAGATTTTCTAGTGGTGAATATCCCAAGCATAGTCTTTTATCTTGACAAGGAGTATATAGACTCAAGGTGCTCTCACATTGTCTGATCTAGGATGGAGTGATCTATATTAATTAGACGTGCATGTGAGGAAATGATCATCAACATAAATATAATATATAAATAATATATTTATAATATAATGTATAAATATAAATAATCAATAATAAATAAATTAATGAAAATACAATAATGGAAAAGACACGTCCATTAATGAAAGGGCACTCCGCCCAAGTATATTTATCGGGGCCCTCAATTGTAATATATCATCTCATATATAATATTTACTTACAACAACCTCTCATCAAGTTCGCCAAGTCTTGTTGAGATTTTCATTGTGTAATTATTCTATGATAACAATAGCATTTAAATCATAAGGAAATAATTCCCAGATCTGAAAATCAGAAAATTCAACATGGTATCAGAACTAAACTCATATTCTCAACATCCTTGCCTATTGTGATCCCCATTATTTTTTCTTGATCTACTACTAAGTCTTTTCCGAAACTAGTTAAAAGCTTTCAGTGCTAGATCTGATAGATCTGCTTCAAATCTTTTATTTTTTGCAATTGTATGGTCGTGGTCACGAGTGGCCTATGCACATAGAGTGACCACATTACCTTTGGTCGTGATTTTCCTAATTACAAGACGCAACCACTTTAAGGATTGTACTACATAGCGCAATCAACTCTTTTGATCACTCTATGTTTCTCTGCAGGCTGCGACTGGTCGAACTGTGATAACTAGTAGAGATGCTATAGAATTCACAACAATGACTGGTGTTCAAGAGGTAGGTCTATACATATTGTTGGGATGACCATCACATGAATTGGTACATGACAACACCAACTTGTGTGAGCTATGGCATCGAGAATTTGCACACTTTCATTACAGGGCTTTACCAACATTGAAGAGGATGGTCACTTGACTTCCAAAGATTTAGGTAGATCATGATGGTATTTGTAGAGGATGTGCACTTGGAAATATTTCCAAGGAATATTTTTCGAGCAGTGACAACATGTCCAAGGGGATCTTGGATCTAGTACATTCAGAGGTATGTGGACTTATGACAGTTGCATCTTTGGGTGGATTCCTGTACTATGTGATATTCATTGATGATTTCTCCCGGAAGACATGGATATTCTTCATCAAGACCAAAAATGAAGTCTTCAATAGATTCTAAGAGTTTAGGGCTCAGGTAGAGAACCTATCATAAAATAATATCAAGGTTTTGAGGTTAGATAATGGAGGAGAGTACACTTCTAGGGACTTCAGTGATTTCTACAAGGATGCATGGATCAAGAGGGAGTTGAATGTTTCTTACAACTCACAACATAATGGGGATGCAGGGAGGAAGAATAGGCCATTGTATAGGCTGCCAAAGCCATGATTCATGATTGGGATTTACCCATGTTCTTATGGGGGAGAGGCATCCGGTACAACAATGTACGTCTAGAACAAGAGTCCTCATCGGATATTAGGGGACAAGACTTTTGAGGAGGCTTTCAAAAGTGTGAAACCAGAGGTTAGTCATTTGAGGATCTTTGGTTGTCTAGTCTACATTCATGTGACCAAGGAGAAAAGGATGAAGTGTTAGAATATTGGTTGATGTCATCGATGTCAACCCTAGTCATGGGTTTTGGACTGCAAGATTGATGAAGGTATTTGGACATGAAGGAAAATGCACATGCAGATACAACACCCATGGATGGATAGTATACATCATGTTAT
>JZKD02S1673465.1:406771-427730 GCA_000966675.3 Picea glauca | reverse complement strand
CATCACCCTTCTTCTTGATTTCTTCATCTCTCTTTTTTAATTCTTCACTTGACCCTTCCTTTTCTTGTCTTAATAACTTAGCCCGCTTCATCAATATTTTATTAATGGAATGCTTTTCTTGTACCAACTTGAAACATTTCATAGATCTTTAGGTTGGTATATGGTCAGGAAGCTGTAATGCCTATGGAATATATTGTACCTAGCTTAAGGATTGTTGCATTCACATAAATGAAAGACTCTGGCACAATTGAGGATAGGTTGTTGTCATGCCCTCCTCTTGACACTGCAATGCTTCTCCTCCTTTGCAAGGTGTTTCTACAAGCAATCAACTTGGTGCAAGGATGACCAAAAGGCACTCCATAGTGGGTTGGATCCACTGAGGGAGACATAGAGAAATATGTGAGTTACATATTTCAATCTAACTATCTTCCAAGCATCAAATATATGATGGAAAACTAATGAGAAAGGAGAAGCAACCCTTGGGGGAACTTAAACTTTCATCTTCATCTCCATTGAATTTAGGTATTCTCTTTAGTTCTAACTTGGGATCTAATTAAAACCCTCAACTTACAACCCTAATATATTAGAAATGACGATACCAATTAGTTATTATGCATTTTTCCAACATATTCTCTCATGTTTTCTCTTTCCAACATCTTTTCAATCACCTCAATCGAACATCCCAATCAAAATTTATGCTAATTTAAAGTTAACATACCTTTTAAAACCCTGCTTTGGAGACTATCTTGCTGAAAAAACTTCCACCTAAGGTAACTCTAAAATTTTAGCACCTATAAGTCTTCTCTACAATGTCATAAGTTTGAACAAATCTATATATTCCAAGAGTGTTATAGCTCAAAATGCCACTATCATGCATTTTTTACTTTGGAATTCTTACTTACACATCCACCAACCACTTTTACTAAGATTCCTCTTAAAAAACAAATTTTTACATGGTCTACGTGCCATGCTACATATGCAATGCATGTACATATGCTAGTTGCATGCTTGACAACCCTCGTATACTCTAAAAAATTGCAAAAATTAAAAAGTTCTGCGCTTTTGGGTGGAGTTTACGGGCTATGTCAGGTTGCACAACTATATTACCTCCTGTATACCTTCTGACAACCAATTAAGCATATTTTATCTACATAAAAGGGGCCTGTTGTCCCCTGGTTATGGATCAAGGAAGAAATTGAAGAAAAAGGAAGAGAAAAGATGAAGTATGAACTGCGCGGAAGGCACATTGACTGAGAATGGGTCAAAGTGGTCAAAGAAGCATAAAACAAGGATCAAAGTAAGGGAAAGTGAGTTGTTGAATGAGAAGATCGAGGAAGACAGATCAACAAAGAAGATGGATCATGGACAACTCAACAAGAGGAAAAATATGTCAACGAGTGCTTTTGAGCACCTCGCGGGAAAGAAGGAAATATAGGCTGGCGAAGCCTTGAAAACATGGGTCAAGTTGACTTAGGGTTTAAGCATTTAGGGTTTTGACACTTAGGATTCAATATAAGGTTGTTCAAGAGTCATTGTAATGTATAAATAAAGATCTAGATGAGAGAAGAGGGGTTGGTGGTTCATCATTGTGGGTTAGGAGAGTGATTATTGTTGATTGCATGAGAGAAGTATTGTGTGTGAGCTTGTTCTTGGATTATAATATCTTCAGCTGGGTGCAAATATCAACCCTATAGCTAGGTGCACAGGGAGGGGAGAAAAAGAGAGAGAAGGATAGAAGAGATCTGCAGCTAAGTGTGTAGAAAGAATTGTATGTTTCCATTTAATATATCAAGAAACATAGTTCTGTGGACATAGCCCTAGGGCGAGGGTGAACCACGTAAATATTGTTGTCCTCTATGGTTGATGTTGCGTTCTTTGCTTTCTATTATTATGTTATTACATTATTGTGCTAGATCTGAGATATAACTATGAAAAGTAGACTTAAGTTGGTAAAGAATAACTAGCTCTGTGTGTGTTGTTTTGGATCCACTTTGCATTTCCTCTGGTTGTAAACATCTGTGTCCTACAACCCCCTATTGCTACTCTAGGTGAGACTGCATCTGCTTCGCAGGTGTTTCCAAAAGGGCCAGTAGTTAGGGCTTGTTGGTGCGCTGTTAGAGTTGAACCCTGGGGAAGAGAAGACTGAAGAACCTCATCGAGAAGAATCAAAAACTTCGGGAACTGCGTCGACTATCAAAGTAAGTACTATTACTCCTCCTGTTGTTTTAGTAGCGTTAATTAACTAGAGTAGTTAGAGTTACCAGATCACTCAGATCACTGTTACCAACAGTTCAATACATACTCAGTCAAGAAACCTAGGAAGATCTATGGTAGATGAAATGAGGCTACCTATCTTTAGAGGAAATGGATATGAAGATCCTGATCAACACTGGTTTTTATGCGAAGCTGTATGGACTATCAAGCAAGTTAGTGACGGAGCTGTTAAGAGAGATCATTTTAGTACTAACTTGAGAGAGCGCGCACTGAGCTGGTATATGAAGTTTGTTAAAGGGACTGTACAACCTAAACCTATGAACAATATCAAGATTGCGTTGAGTGCAGAATTCGAGAAACCCAAGTCAGAGTCATAGTGCATTACATAAATGAAAGAAATCAAGCAGACAGTAGTTGAACCTGTTTGGGAGTTTGATCAAAGTTTTAAGACCTTGATAGGCTGTTTGAGTTTTCATATCCCAGATGAGTAGAACAAGGAATGGTTCATTGCTTCCCTCCTACCACACATTAGAGTTTCTTTGATGCAACATAAGGTTGCTTCACAGTTTGAGGTGTTGGAGATCGCCATGAAACTAGAATCAACCCCTATGGGAGAATCCATCTTAGGTAAGAGTCAAATTTTGAGTCAGCTAACTAGCTTATCTATGCAGGTTGAAGACATAAAGAAAGAAAAAGGAAAATATAAAAGAGAATACATCTGGTGTATCAGATGTAAATCAGAAGGCCATGACAAGGAGCATTGTCCCCTATTTCATGAGTACTTGGCCTCTGGAGCTCCGATCCCTTTGAAGTAGGTTACTCTACCCTGTTGTGAGGTATGTAGAAATAGACATCGCCCTGGTGAATGCTATTACATGGAAAAATATGTCCAGACACCTACCAATATTTATTGCACATTCTGTAAATCTATGGGGCATGATGAGAAGGATTATAGGGCTTATGACCTCTTGCATGAAAGGTCAAGATATACATATAGGATTCAAGGACAATTACAATATGAGGGAAATGATACACAGTTTAAATTTCTAGGAAGAGGAAACTTCAACCCTCACGGTGGATTCATTGGAAGAGGACGAGGAGGAGGCATGGCTCAAGGTCGAGGTCAGATCATTTGTTATAACTATGCCCAACTGGGTCATTTAGCAAGGCACTGTCAGAACCCTTGTACCACTTGCAGCTACTGCAATTAATTTTAACATGTCATTGAAGATTGTCCTGTGCTGTTAGCTAAACTTCAGGAGAGACGAGGAGGAAACCAACAAGTACAACTAATATCAGGAGAACCTCACAAGGAGGATCCTAGAGTTACTATTATCACTAGAGGAGGCGTTGTTATAGGAGAAGACAGAGTGACCCCAGGAATGACTATAGAAGAATCAAGGCTCAGAAGAGCTGCAGAGAAGACACAAGTGTTTGATCCAAGGAAATAAAAGAAGACATTTGAAGAGGCAAGAAGAGAATTTGGAAGAGATCAGGCTTCTTCATCAAAGACACAGACATAAGTGAGATAATGTGGAATGCCTCTGGCATTCAATCAGTCAATTGCGCCTGGAGATGGAAAAGAGGTAAGCAATCTTGTCAATTTCTTATATAAGTTCATTGAGTTGATTAAGGATGAAAGAGTTGTGCAAGAACTACAACACTTGATCAGACAGTATGAGATAGGAAGGGTAGATCCTCTACTGAATAAAGATGTACATCAAGTATCTAGGAAGAGAAGGACAAATAAGGAACTACACCTTAAGGCTTAGATTGGAGACTACAACATAGATTATTTGGTCCTCGATTTAGGATCATAAGTCAATGTTATGACAAAGTAGACCAGGGAACTAATGGGAAAGCCTAACTTTATTTACTCTCCTATCAGGCTTAGGATGGATAATCAGCAGGTACCAGGCCCCTTTGGAAGACTGGAGCATGTCCCTGTGGACATTGATAGGGTAAATATGTTTGCGGACTTCGAGGTGATTGAGATAGTTGATGATAGTTGTCCTTATCCTGCGCTATTAGGAATTGATTGGGCTTTCAACAATTCCATTGTTGTTGACTTAAAGAAAAGAAGAATGAAATTTGAAGGTGATGGCCTTAGGGTCATTACACCTCTTGATCCTGATGAAGGTTGCAGATACATAGAACCCATCAGAGAAGAAGACCACATATATGAGCTAGAGAATATATATAAATTGACAACAAGGTAGTATTATTACATTAATCCTACGACAGATGGGAATTTAAGCTGGCGAAGTGACAATGGATGCTCATCAGATTCAGAAGAAGCATTGGAGAACTGACAGAACAAAATGTATGAAGTTTCTACGCGGAGGTGTGCCAGATTGACTAGGGAAGTTCATTGGATTGGCACATAAGTAAGTAATCTGCCCACATTTGGTGGTTTAAATCATTCAAAAACTTTCTTATTGGAATTTGAAGAAATTGTACGAGTACAAAAATGACTGTTGGCACTGTTTGAAGCCTTCAAAGCAACACCAACGAGATGGTGTGGAACACACAAGAACAACATCCCGGACTGGGTGCAATGTTGCACTTTGATGATAGTACGGTTTTCAAACCAAGTCGACGGGTGCAAAGTTCGATACACAAGTCAAAACTATCTGAAGGACCATGTGTGAAGATGTGAGGAGGCCTGGAGTGACATTCCTCAGGAGTAGTAGGTGCATAAATTCATTAACACTTTGGACACAATGCCTATCAATTGGTATCTTCAAGAAAAATTGCGCCTCACCACTGCAGATTGGCACGGTATGACTCAGAACTTTGTAGCTACATTTTTATTTGAAAGTAAACACCCCACAATAGATCAGGCTTTACAAGTTGTAAGATAGAAAGTCTTTGAGGATGCAACTAACCTCCCTTTAGATCAAGAAGAGGATGAATGGACCGCACCTCTTCAGAAATTGCAAGGTTGTTACAATATCAATGCTGATGAAGACGATGATCCTAGGAATGTGAACATCACATAAATTGAAGGGCATAGAGACATATAAGGGCCGGGGTTGAACTACCTTTCATTAGACAAACAATCAAAATCAAGAAAATTAATATTGGAACAGAGCAAGCACCTAAGCTGACAAACATTGGAGATTATTGGGATGATGCCACTATTGATAAAATCACATAATTGCTGCATGAATATCAAGACTTGTTTCCAACCAAGTTCACCAACATGAAGGGCATTAAAGGGCCCATGGGATAAATGAAGATCTCCTTAAAACCAGATGCAAGGCCAGTCAAGCAGAGACCCTACAGATTGAATCCCAAATATAAGCAAAAAGTCAAGATTGAATTAGACAAAATGTTGGAAGAAGGAATCATAGAACCTATTGAATAATCAGAATGGATTAGCACTAGGGTGGTCCAAGATAACAAGACATGAGAGATCACAATCTGTGTAGATTTAAGGAAACTGAATTATGCCTGCTTACATGATCCATTCCCTACTCCGTTTACTGATGAAGTGTTAGATAATGTGGGAGGACATGAAGTTTAATCCTTCACAGATGGATTTTCAGGTTATCACCAGATCAGGATTGCTAAGGAAGATCGCCGTAAGACCACATTTGCAACAGAATGGGGTTATTTCCAGTACACAATGATGCCTTTCGGATTGAAGAATGCACCAACCATATTTTCTAGGGTGGTGGTCAAAGCATTCAAGGAATTTTTACACAAATTTTTGGAAGCATATTTTGATGATTGGACTGTTTTTAGCTTATTGAAAAATCATATTGAATGTTTAAGACTAATGTTGGATAAGTGCAGGCAATGTCAGATTACGCTAAACCTGAAGAAATGTATCTTCTTTTCACCCTTTTGAGTGCTGCTATGCCATATTGTGTGTAAGCAGGGGATGTTGGTAGATCCTTCCAAGATTGCCATCATTATTGATCTGCCCCTTCCTACTTCGGTTAGACAGTTGCACATTTCCCTGTGACAAACTAGATACTACAAAAAGTTCATCAAGGGATATGCATAGATAAAAACGCCCATATAAAAGATTTTAATGAAATATTGTTAGTTTCAATGGTCAGAGGAATGTCCGCGAAGCTCCGATACACTGAAACAAAAAATGGTCACTGCGCCTATTCTGGTTTTCCCAGATTGGAGTAAGGAATTCCATGTGCACGTCAATGTGTCATTTATTTCATTAGGAGCAGTGTTAGCACAACTAGGAGCATGAGATATTTACCACCCATTAGCCTTTGCTAGCAAGAAGCTCTCTATAGCTAAGATAAATTACGCTACCACTGAGAGAGAAGGTTTAGCCATGGTGTACGTCCTGCAAGAAGTTTTGACACTACTTGTTGGGTGGACATTTTAAGATGTTCACTGATCACTCTGCGTTGAAATACCTAGTCAACAAGCCAGTGTTGTGGGGAAGAATATGCAGGTGGCTACTGTTATTCCAAGAATATGATTTTGAGATTGTGGTCATGCCAGGGAGAATGAACAAGGGACCTGGAAACTTGTCTAGGTTAGAACATGGAGAGGAACCTACCAGTTTGGAGGATACACTACCAGATGCACAATTGTTGGCCATCGTAAATGTTGATGATCACTTCACCGAGATAGTCTAGTTCCTATCAACAGGAATGGCACCTCGCGAATATACAATCATTCAGAAGAAACATCTGGTAGTTCATGCTGCATATTTTTCACTTATAGCTTGACAAATATATAAGATGGGACCAGATAAGATCTTGAGGAGATGTGTTATGGAGGCAGAACGACCACTGATTATGGCTGAAGCACATGAAGGCATCGCAGGAGGACATTATGCAAGAAAAGAAACAACACAGAAGGTTCTTAGAGCTGGCCTCTGGTGGCCCACTTTACACAAAGATGCTAAGGAATACTATAGAGCCTGCGATGTATGCCAAAGAGTTGGGAAAACTTCCAGAAGAGATGAGATACCTTTAGCACCGCAACTAACTTTACAGGCATTTGAGAAATGGGCTATTGATTTTGTGGGACCTATTAACCCACCAGGAAGGTGCACAAGAGCGAGATACATTATAATTGAAATAGAGTATTTGACCAGATGGGTAGAAGCAAGATAAGTTAAGGATTGCAGTACAATTATAGCCGCGCAGTTCATATTTGATGATATCATAACCCGATTTGGATGCCCAGAGATCCTAATGAGTGATCAAGGCACACACTTCATTAATAGAACCATTGAAGCCTTGACTCAGGAATTTGAAGTTCATCATCAGAAAAGCACACCATACCACCCACAAGCGAATGGTACAGTTGAATCTTTCAATAAAATCTTGGAGATAGTGCTGACAAAGATTTGCAGTGTGAACAACGATGATTGGGATTTGAGAGTACCAACAATCTTATGGTCTTATCGAACTACTTGCAAGAAGCTGACAATGCAGACCCCCTTTAAGCTAGTTTATGGTTTGGAAGTAGTGGTACCTATGGAATATTTGGTTCCTAGTCTAATAATTGCAACATTCACAGATATGGACAACACTGGCACTTTTCAAAACAGGCTTGCACAGTTAGTGGAAGTAGAAGAAGATAGGTTTATTGCAAGATTTCATCAGTAGGTACAAAAGGAATGAGAGAAGGCCTACCATGACAGACATATCAAGAGGAAAGCATTCAAACAAGGATATTTGGTGCTGGTATACGACAACAAGTTCATGAAGCATCCACGAAAGTCCAAGACACATTGTCTTGGGCCATATGAGGTTGCCTATGTTACAGAAGGTGGAGCTGCGCAGTTGAAGAGATTGAGTGGAAAATGGAAGGAAGGTTTAGTCAATGGGAGCCAATTGAAATTGTCTTATGACAACCAACTGCCTCGCAGATCTCAGTAAAATCATAAGAAGAAGGGTCTAGGTACTAGGTGAGTTGAAACTGGGTACCAGACATGGAAAAGACAATCTGCACTTGATAGGGAGGTAAAGAACAAAAAGCACAAGTTGCTTCGCGTAGTCTGAAGTCGAAGTAGAACAAAAGGTCCAGTCCTGCAGTGAATCGGAACAAGTCACAGGTGAGTTTTGGGGGCTTGTTGTCCCCTGGTTATGGATGAAGGAAGAAATTGAAGAAAAAGGAAGATAAAAGATGAAGTATGAACTGTGCAGAAGGCACATTGACTGAGAATGGGTCGAAGTGGTCAAAGAAGTAGAAATGAAGGAGCGAAGTAAGGGAAAGTTAGTCGTTGAATGAGAAGACCAAGGAAGACAAATCAACAAAGAATATGGATCGTGGACAAATTAGCAAGTGGAAAAAGACATCAACGAGTGCTTTTGAGCACCCCACGGGAAAGAAGGAAAGATAGGCTGGCGAAGCCCTGAAAACGCGGGTCAAGTTGACCTAGGGTTTTAGACACCTAGGGTTTAATCATTTAGGGTTTTGACACTTAGGCTTCAGTCTAAGGTTGTCCAAGAATCATTGTGATGTATAAATAAAGATCTATATGAGAGAGGAGGGGTTTGTGGTTCGTCATTGTAGGTTAAGAGAACGATTATTGTTGATTGCATGAGAGAAGTATTGTGTGTGAGTGTGTTGTTGGATTGTAAGATCTTCAGTTGGGTGCAAAGATCAACCCTGCAACTAGGTGTGCAGGGAGGGGAGAAAAAGAGAGAGAAGGAGAGAAGAGATATGCAGCTAAGTGCGCAGAAAGAACTATATGTTTCCATTTAATATATCAAGAAATACAGTTTTGTGGACGTAGCCCTAGGGAGAGGGTGAACCACGCAAATATTGTTGTCCTCTGTGGTTGATGTTACATTCTTTGCTTTCTATTATTGCATTATTGTGCTAGATCTGAGATATAACTGTGCAAAGTAGGATTAAGTTGGTAAAGAATAACTAGCTCTATGTGTGTTGTTTTGGATCCACTTTGCATTTCCTCTGGTTGTAGACATTTGTGTCCTGCAACCCCCTATTACTACTTCGGGTGAGACTGCATCTGCTTCGTAGGTGTTGCCGAAAGGGTCAGTAGTTAGGGCTTGTTGGTGCATTGTTAGAGTTGAACCCTGGGTCTGCCCCTATGCCAATAGGGCCCTAGGGGGTCATTTGGATTGATAAACGAAGATGCAAGTGAACTTTGCCAAATTTTCTCCCTTGCATTCCAAGGATTTTGCATCCTACTCTGAGTTTCATCCTCAACATTCCCTTCAAGTCATCCTCATACAATCCATCCTTTTCCCCTATATTGGCATGTTGGTTGTGAGGATAACATATTGGGAATAATGCACTTGGAGCCAATGTAGAGGAACCCGGGCGAGGTTCGTGGAGTGACGTCGGAAAGATTAAGGTTGTAACTTCCAATATTGTTATCAATAAAAGAGAAACTTCTTGTCCCATATATTTACGTCTTTATTTTTATGTTTATGAATTTTTTTCATGAATATCTAACCCTTTATATGATATTGGTAGTTATGCATATGCTGTCATAGTTTGTTCTGTGAAGTTGTTTCAGGCCAGCTTTGGGAGGAGGCCTACAATTTTGGAACGGACAACAACAAGAAGGGATCTACGACGGGTGAAAGAGATTAAGGTACACATTTCGATCTTCTCTCCCTTCCCTTAATTATCGTTAGTTCTTGTTGGATTTGGGTAAAGTAGAAGCATTTCTATATTTTAAGGTGTCAAGGTTCTGCCTAGTCGCTATACCCAGATTAGGGGGATTTTTCCCCATAGTAGAATTGGCGACTCCAATGGGGAGTCTCTCTAGGGTCTTGTTAGGATATTATTTTGGTTTGATTTTCTGTTATTTTCTATGCTTTCTGAGCTTATAAGAGTCTCTAGTCACCTTCCGGGTGTTTCCATTTTTTCTGATCTGGATGATCACTTTGAACTTTATCTCTTTTTTGAGTTGGTTCAACAGTATACACGCCCTGTTCTATGCCCAACACACGTACATACATGAGAGAGAACTTGTACAGACTACCACGTGTCCAATTTTTTAGATCTACTTCTAAAATTTCTATTTAAAATACTATTGTCTATAATTTATTCAATAAAACAAGTGGTACTCAATTTGGATCTTTCTAGAAGCAGATGTGACTATTTTACTCATAACACCTATTTGAGAATAGTTTTAGGACTAATAAAATCCCTAACTTCCATAATATGTAACTTGACAAGTATAGTGAACCAAAATATGAATTTTTTACCATAGGTACTTCAGTATGTCATCTCATTCTCCAAAAAATTTAACTTTCTAAAACTTCCAAAAAAAATATTATAGTAAAAATTGCAATATGACTCATTTGAAGGAGCCAAACCCAAGGATCGCATGCTTTGAGACAAATGTTATGAGCCAAAACCTTAAGATATCATAAGAAACTAGAGTACACACCATGTACACCAAATGTGAGTGTGGATCACAACTCTTAGATTTATAAGAGAGATGAGTTACACAATAACTCCTTACATAATAGGAGAACCTTCTCCAAATACTCCAGTACATTCGTACATCCAAATCACATGCTCATATCAATAATGAATACATGACCCCTATATATACCAATTCAATCATTATACATGCAATCCCTTCATTAGGATGACCAATATTGCATATACATTTACCCCATTATATACACATTTAACCTTAAATATACCCTATTGGGATCTTATCATATACATTTAATCTCATATATGCCCCCCTTGGGTCATAGTATTTTTCATTGACTTCACTTTTGTGCACTTTGTCAAGTAATTTGTACAAACTAATATGTGATCCCTTTTGTTATATAGTGGATCAATGGGTGCTACAAAATATAATCCCCATTTTTCAAATGACTCCATTGATACTTGTATTTGTAGTGTCATATCCTATTTTTTTGTAGGTGTCCCTATCCGTGCAAATATAATTCACATGATATATTTTTCATTTTTTTTTTTTTTTCAGAATATTTGTGAAGTAAACTTCATAAAATTGCATGGGATTTTTCACATCAAAAGGAAGGTGAGAGGCAATACTCCCCAAATTTGATTCTCACACAATGGAAAGCATATTCTACATGTCCTTGTGTAGTGTTGGCCAATAGTGCTTTGCATGAAGAGTTTTTTGTATCGTCTTTTTGGTTTCAAAGTGGCATCCACATGGTTCATCATGGAAAGAATGTATAATATCATGTACTTTAGTTTCCTTGATGCAATGATGAAATATGTGGTCTGGTCCAACTTAAATGAATATGTATCCTTTTATCCATATATACGTGGTACTTTGTCTCACAATCTTGCAGAGTTCTTTGTATGAAAAATGCTGATTTTTTTTTTTTGTTGCTAGATAGTTTGCTATAAAAGAAAACCATGGGGTTTGCATTGAAATTGAAAATAGGTTCTCATCCGAAAAGGAATCACTAACAACCCCCTATTCAATATTGTTTGTTAGCATATATAAATTCTACAACAACATTCTTCTTTCCGGGTTTATCAAATATGGTTAGGTCAAATTCTTGCACTAATAGCAACCATCTAATGGTTATTCCATTAAAAACTATCAATTTATTAAATATTTTATTTTTGAATGATTTGTATGTACAAATACTAGGTAACCAAAGATGTAAATTCTAAACTCATTTATTTCTTAGACTACGATTTTTTTTTTCTCTAACTATGTAATTTAGTTATGCTCCCAAGAGATTTTTATGTATGCAGTAAATGGAAAATGGCTCTTTGAACTCATGCTATCCAATAACTACTCCTAATTCTCTATCAGATGCATCAATGTGGACGTGGAATGGAATATTCCACTTAAGTCCTTGTAGGACAAGAGATGATATTAATTTTTTTTTTATAGTGTAAAACTCCCTTTGACATTTTGAGGACCAACATATTTCTACATTTTTGGATAGAAGAGTGATTAAAGGAGCTATATTTTTACTAAGATCTTTG
The DNA here is from genome assembly GCA_000966675.3 of Picea glauca. Lineage (NCBI taxonomy): Eukaryota > Viridiplantae > Streptophyta > Pinopsida > Pinales > Pinaceae > Picea > Picea glauca. The sequence goes on along the minus strand of JZKD02S1673465.1, from coordinate 415,613 downwards.
ATAATTCTTCTGTATTAGTCTACATGGCCAAGGAATCTCCTTATAACATTATTTTGTTTGTGAGGTGTTGGTATCTCATGAATGGTGGATACCTTGGTTAGGTATACTTCAATACCATTGGAAGAATATGATGTCCTACAACTATCATCTCATTCATGAATAGATTCATTGGATAGGTTCATTTCTTGGCAATGTTTAAGGGCATCAATTTTTTTTGTGATTCATAGAATGCATTTCCATAAGAAATGAAATCATCCATGTCTATTTCCATTCTATCATGAACTAAATCTGAGAAAATGATCAAAACAACCCTTTGAAAGGTAGTAGGTGCATTACATAATGAAAATGGGAGTATCTTACAGGAAAAAGTTCCCTAAGGGTGGGTGACTATAGTTTTATATTGGTATTTTGGGTTGAATTGAATTTGATTGTACCCACTAAATCCATCTAGAAAAAAATATTATTTCTTCTTGGATAAGACATCTAGCACTTGGTCAATGAATGACAGGGTGGAAGTGATCCTTTCTAGTAGACTTATTAAGTTATCTATTGTTCACAAAAATTATCCACTTCTCTCCTTTTTTAGGAGCAATAACCAAAGGGGATACACACTCACTATCTGAGATAAGGTAAATGAAGTTTTTTTCTAAAAGTTTTGTAGTTTCATTTTAACTATGTCTTTGAGTGTAGGGTTCATCCTCCTCTATGGTTTCCTAATTGGAAATTAATCATCCTTGATGTAGATATGATGTTTACAAATATCAAAATGAATGTCTTTCATGTCATTGCAATCCCAAGCAAAGACAAAACTGTGTGTTTTGATGATGCCTAATAGTTGTTTTTCTTAGATAGGGTTAATTTTCTGTTGATTTTTAGAGTTTTGGCAGAAAGGATTTCCATTGTTTTGACTAATGTCTATTCTATTTCAATAGCAAGTAAATATTTCCAGTAGTTCTGATTTTTTTTTGATGTGTTTACTTTCTCTTCATCGCCCTCACTATCACTATATTCCTGAATATGTATAGAACTAGGATATATATTTTGCATGTAGTTTGAAAGGAATGCATCCTCATCTGTTTCTTTTAATGTTAATGCAATGTCAATGGTAAGAATTGGGTGTATTGAATTTTCAAAATTGTCTTCATCTTATCCTTTCCCATTGACCATTTCCAATGGCCACAACCATTGTTCTACACTCAATAAATGCATTTGTTGTAGCTAACCATGGTTTACCAAGTATCATGGGATATCCATTGAGTTTTTCCTCAGTTTTTAGAACTATAAAGTCTATTATATATTCCCATGAAGTGATTAAAACTATGAAATCTTATAACATTCCCTCTAAGATAACAATATACCTATCTGCAATCTAAAGGACAATGGGTGTGTGTCTCAATAATTCTCTTAAGTTTAACCTAAGCATAGTGTCCTTGGTCATTACGTTGATTGCTTCTATTAATGATTTTTGGATCAATAACTTATTGATGTATACATCCACAATAGGGATGCCTAGATTAGAGTATTTGGGGGTAAATATTTTTCCTAACATGAAGTCAACAAGCTACCGTACAACATTCATGGCAGGGGTATCTTTTTTCTTCCTCCAAAGTATCTTTATGCATAGTTTTATGGTGATTTTGTTGTAAATGAGGACATCTTTGATAGCTTGAATAAGAGGTATTTTCACATAGGTTTTTCAGTCTCCCCTAGAAGTTCATTCAGAGTGAGTGTAAGATTTCTTTTGTTTTAAACTCTCTTGCTAAGGTAGTATTTTTTTTTGTATTACTACTAGTTTTTCTCTTAGATTTTTTTATCTTTAGGGAGTCTATCTTCTGTTGGTTCAATGACGAGAGGAGGAAAAAGGGTTTCACCACTTTTCCTAAGCGAAGGCTTAACTCATTTAATTCCATTGAATTTGAATGTGTAGGTTGGATAGTTTTTCATTTTATTATTATAGACTGGTTGAACCTATCCATTGTTGGGGTTTGGTGTTGGTTGGGAAAACATTTGTGGTTGTTTAGAAGTCTTTTGTTAAAAAAAATTATATTTCCCCATAGGTTGAATGCCTTAAGAAACCACTCACACAAACAAATAACAAATCAATACACCAATGCATTTCATGGCTAAAACCATCAAAGAGGGAAATAGTCCATGACCCCAACCAATGTGACCACTTGAGGTAATATATTACTGAAAAATAAATAATTATACATGTGAGTTTATCACAATCAATCATTATAAAATGACCCTCCATGCTCTTTAATAGAGATCATGGAACAATTGGGTCTTTCCACAGATCAATATAGTTGTTAGTATTGAGGAGAATATGAACCATTGGATCACTTTATGTTTATAACATATTATGACTGCCATATTACATAAATAAAAATGCATACTAATGCATACTATGGGAACACACTAAAGAAACACACTTTACCTAAAGACACATTAGACCAAGTTGATATTAACTAACTCCGAAGTGTTTAAATATCCTAACACGTGTTGGGTAGTGTTTTGTGTATGAGGTGAGTTTTGTTGTCCTTGAGGTCTCCAAGACCAGGGAGGGTTAGAACATTAGACCTGAGACTTCTATGAAGGCTAAAATGAAAAAGGTTGAGGTTGAGGAGGATACTACCATTGTTGAGGTAATTGATTTTTCACTTGCCAGTTTGACTAATTAGGGGGGTACCTTGTTGGAATTGTTTTGGTGGTCCTTGCCTTCTTTGATTTATGAAGCACAATTTCTCTACATTCTCCTCTACTCCTTGGTACACAATATTTAAGCTAGGTAGGGATGGAAATTGGATTGTTTGATGATTTTCCTCATATAGTTCACAAACTTATATTGTTTTTAGTGGATACCCATTCTTGGCATGCTTTCTTGTGCATTTAAGGTAGAAAAAAGCTAGAGCCTTCTCAACCTTTTCCTGTTTCACTTTGATCCATATTGTATCTAATTTCATAGATAGTAAATGTAGTATATTAGTATTAATGTCCTCCAACAAGGTCCCAATTTCAGACTTTGTGAGACTTGCTATAGCTTCCCTTGATGACTATGAAACACCACTTCTGTAGCCTCCATTATTTTTTCCTAATGCTCTAGAGTAATTCCTAAAAAAATGTTTTGTTTTCTCATATGATATCTGAAAGATATCACCATTTTAAATAAATTTCAAGGTTTCCATTAAGTCCTTTGTAACACCTATGAGGAATACTAGTTTAATGGATTTTGGATCCAATGTACTCACACCTATGAGGAGTACTAGTTTAAGGGATTTTGGATCCAATGTAAATATGCTATCTCTCTTGTAGCTAAGATGGAATATTTTTTCATAATCCTCTAAGGATTCATTTTCTACTTGTACCATTCGAAATATCTCATCCACAGTGTCTTGGGATTGAAATAATATATGTACTTGCTAATGAAAGTCTAGTTCATTTGATCCCATTTGTTGATATTTTTTCCATCCAAACTCATGAACCACCTTAAAGCTACTTCATTCATTGTGGAAGAGAAGAGTCTCATATTTTGGGCATTTTTTTGCAATTGTAAGTTCTATAGAGAACTTCAAACTCAAAGAGAAAATTATCTAGGGATTTAGTAGTTATCCCATGGAAATGGATAAGAATAACAATATTTATGTTCTTCATTCTCATTTCCTCTTTATTTTCTTGAATTGGAAATTTAAAAACATTAGGCTTATCTTCGTCTGCCATGATATTTAGGGATAGTTACTATTCTCAAGCTTTACCTCTTCACTCAGAGTGAAAAGGATTTATAAAAAAACCTACAAGAAAGTGATCTCCTTCATTAGATTCTTCAACAAACTCTTCAATAATATACTAGATGTCTACTAAATTTACTTCACTAGGTTTCCTTAAAAAGTCTTCAAAATATTCTTCTTTTTTTGCTTAGCCACTGGTTCCTACTTCATCTGCACCAAAAATACGGGTTTTTGGTAAAAAGCATCCAAACTTATCCCTATATCGATGCATGCAAGTTATTTATGAATTTAATATGTGTATTGGTTTTTTTTAATTCTTAACAATATTTTTCAAATTATCCTAATGAAATTTTTAACAGCCTCCTTGGAAATGGTGTCAAAAAGTGTTGAGCTACAAAATTACAACAATACACACTAAATTTCATGGCTTACTTTAAATTGTAAACCTAGGGATCATGCAAACTTATGAGGTGGTGTGCAATATATATGCAAACTATAGAAGTATAATATAGTCCAACAATCCTAATGATGTTGTAGCAAGATGAATGTGTTATGGATAGTTCATTCTACTTCACTTTCCATAGACTAAAGTAATGGTTTTAGCTTACTTATATCCTTGCAATTTGCTAGAAGTCAAATAAATATAGGACCACTTACTAGTATATGAAAGGATAATGATGTAGGAACATCGTCAACCAAAGCCACATGGGATGACAACACATCGCTTAGAGCGCATTTTGAGTAAAATTTTAAATTTTGAAGGATGGCGTATCTTAGAGAACTTCTGAGTAAAAGATGAATCAGAGAAGTTAATGGGAGGAGGTTGAACGATCGCGTTAAAACCAGAAGAGATCAGATCATCCTTTAGTTATTTCATTTTGGCGTGGATCTGAAGATTCACCTTAAATTGTTTGTCACAAACGTTTATGTAATAGGACTTAAGTAGCTGTAGAATTTAATTTCGATCAGGTAGGTAGTTGGAGGAAACCCGAAAGGACCTCTTGTATAAGTAGGTGCATTGTAAACCTGAATAAGGTTAGCTGTAGATTAGTAGGAGATAGTCGTTATTGAATGTAAGTTGTTATCAAGATCTAGCCATTTTACATTTGAATGAAAACAACATAGGGATATTGACCCAATGCAGGTTGTTGCTACTATTTATAGTTTCCTTGTTATTTCCTATCTCTATGAATGAATGAGTTATGTTGTTGAGCATATGACACTATGAAGTATTGGGATAAGTTTCAAATCATTTCTCTTCATTGAGTTCATGCAAGGTGTGCATATCGTCTGCAAGGAGTGCGTTGATGGATTCAGTTTCGACTAAGAAGATCATAAGAGATAGTGTGAAACTTCCATTGAAAAGAGTGCAAAGGGACTACTGCAAGGTGTGCATAGTCACCCGCAAGAAGTTAAGTCTTGCGTAGGAATTTGTTGTAGGCAGTGCACATATTGTAAGTTCGACTTGAAGATTTTCTAGGTCCTATCAAGTTTCCAATTGGTTCTGTCTTTGACCTCAGGTTGGCTCTAATTTTCAACCATCTTGTGAATGTTTTTCTGTTGATTTAGGACAACCAACAATTCATGAACTTCTTGTTGATTTTTTATGGTTACATTTTCAATTTAGGTGCTCTAGTATGTAGTTTTAGTCATCAAGGGTTAGCACATGCATACCAAAATAAATGCAACACGCCTAGAGATATTTACAACTGAAAATAAGTAGATCTAAAAGACTAACACACACAAATTTGTACACAGATATTTTTGGTCAACATGACCCTGGATAAAACCCCCCCAGGGAAAACCAATTTGGAATATATATCTATATATGAGGAAAAAGATGGAGGATTACAAGAAGTACAAAATATAGATGAACCTGATACAATAGCAACTTGATCCAAGCTGAAACACAATTCCAAATGAACCAGGTGCGCCCCTCATAAATGCTCCCAAATCCACTGAATCTATTACAAATGCAAACTGTGAGCTCTGAATGGAAAACCCCTACACGGTACTCTGATACTGGTGTGTGGCCTCCCTCTAAAATTGATCCCACTGTAATCTGATAGGTGTAAGTCCTCCCCACTGCTGATGTTCCCTCCTTAACAAGTACGCCCTCCTCAACAATGGAAGCTCCTCAGTAAATAAACAAGGCTCCAAGCCTGATGCCTCTCTCCATGAAAGGGTGTGCCCAAGCTAGCCTCACCTGGTTCTTCAAACCTCATCTTCAAGCTCTCTCTCAATCTCTCCAAGTGAGAAGATGAGTGAATGAACTCTCCTTTTCCCTTTGTGCCCCTCTTGAACCTCCATAAGGAAACCTAAGATATGGATTGCTGAGATCAACCCATCTCCCATCTAATCAAAGGTTGAGATCTCTCCAAAAAAATCTCACTCAATAACCCACTTTGGGTTAAGTTCCCTAAGTTCACTTTATGTCTCTAATTCACCCACCAAGTGAATTAATAGTCATTTTAGGCATAAATGACAAAATTTCACTTTTGAATTAAAACTCCTAAGTCAAAGTGAAATTAGACACAAAGTACTAGGCATAAAGTACATAGTACATCCCACATGTGTTTAGGAGACACAAACACATGGGGAACACCTCCCAAGGTACATAATCTCAACACTCCCTCTTACTGAGGAAGGTGTTCCTCACCAAGCCCATATTGTCTCTGAAGTAGACATGTTTGCCCCTTGGCAGGGCCTTGGTGAGTATATATTCAACCTGGTCGTCAGTTGATATATACTGCAACTGAACTATGCCTCTCTGAACCCAATCATAGATGAAGTGGTACCTGGTCTCAATGTGCTTCTACTGGTCATGAAACAATGGATTCTCAGAGAGTTTAATGCAACTCTGATTATCGCAGTGTATGACGGTCGGTGGCATCTCTTGACCAAACAATCCAAGCAACATATTACGAAGCCAAATGGCCTCACAACTGGCCTGACTAGCCACCATGTACTCTACCTATACTAAACTCAAAGAAACTGACTTCTGCTTTCGGCTGAACCAGGAAACAAGTCCTGACCCCAAACCAAAGAAACACCATGAGGTGCTTTTTCTGTCAGTAACACATCCTGCCCAGTCTGATTCTGTGTAGCCAACCAAACTAACTCCATCATCTGATATAGTCTAGGCCATAATCAACTGTCCCAACAATGTACCTCAAAACATGTTTTTCCCCTATCATATGAACACTTCTCGACTCTACCATATGCTGGCTAAGAGTGTTCATGACAAAATAAATATCTGGTCTGGTGTTAACCAGATACATGAGTGAACTGATCAACTGCCTGTAAACTGTGGCATCTGCCAACTGGCTATCCAAAGCACTAAACTTCTTCCAGTTGGTAATCACAGGTGTAGACATGGGTCTACAGTAATCCACATGAAATCTGCTCAAAATATCTTCTGCATGCTTCCACTGCCCGAGAAATATGTGACCCTCCTCTTGCCATACCTCCATACCTAGAAAGTAGTGCATCAATCTAATATCACTCATCTCAAACTATGATGCAAGTCTTAGCTTGCACTCAACTATGAGATCCTTGACTTCAGTGATGAACAAGTCATCCACATATAAAATGAGAATAAGCATGTCCTCACTGTTGGAGCATATCCCTAACTTGCATTAGTTTATACCTAGCCTAGACTCCTAGATCTATCGGGGTTTCTGCAAGAATTCTACATGGTATCAGAGCTAGATTGAATCTAGTGGATTGTACACGGTTTTATTTGCAGGTATAGATCATCAAGAGGTGTAGCAAGCATCAATGGATCATCTCTCTCAGCCCACAAAACTCATTCTAAATACTTTCAATTTCTTCAAATGGAAGACAGAGATCTCTCTGCTCCTCCGAAGCAAAGGGATTTACCGGGTAACAATGGGAATGGAGAAAGAACCAACTGCTGCAGTGGAGAAGATAAAGTATTTCAATAAATTAGATGAAGCAATTAGGCTAATATGCCTATCAATTTCTAGAGATCTCCTCTTTCATGTCAGTGGAGCTACTACTTCTAATGCGGTCTGGACCACATTGGAAGGACTATTCGGCAAGCAGGATGCAATGAGAGTGCATCAACTGGAGAATGAACTCATATCCCTAAGTCCAATTCATTTCATCAACCTGCAAGAATTCTTCACCAAGTTCAAATCCCTCCTTGATGAACTTAATGCATGTGGAGTCACAAAAGAGGAAAAACAACTCACCCTTTCAATTCTCTCGAAACTAGGCCCTGAATATTTCGTATTTGTGTCATCTTTTCAAGCATCTAAATTGATTCAGGAAAAATGGAAAATGGCTCCATCGAATGATTTCATTGCAGCATTGACTCAAGAGAAATCTAATTTAGTCCAAATGGGTGCCATCAAGCATTCCAAGAACCAAGCACTTGCGGCTATTGATGCTCCAAAGAGAAGTGGAAAAGACAAGAAAAAAGGAACAGGTAAATTTCCTGAATCGAAGAAGGAGAGATTCACACAATCTTCAGAGAACTCTTCTGAGCCTAACGGTAAGAAGAAGAAGAAGAAGGAAATAACACTTTGTATCTACTGTTCCAAATGTTTTCATCCTAAGAAAATTGCATGAGGAAGACTATCGATGAGATGGCTAAGCAATTGCAGCAGCACAATCTCACGGTGCCCGAAAATGCAAAGAAGAAAGATGATAACATAACGGGAGGGAGAGCATGAGATGGTCATGCTTTAATGGATGTCACATCCAATCCATCAGCTTGGATCCTTGATTTAGGTGCATCAAACCATATGGATACATCAAAAGATGAATTTTCCTCCATCGAAGAAAGCACCAGATCCCCAATTTACTTGGGAGATGCCACACCCGCAAAGGTGTGCAGAGAAGGAATTGTTGATCTTGAAGGGGGCTGCTTCAAAAATGTGATTAATGTTCCCTCGTTGTCCGCAAATTTTCTCTCAATATATCATATCACTCATTCCGACTTTGGAAGGAAGGTGGAGTTCATTCTGGACTCCGTAGTGATTACCGACATTTCCACAGGCTCACAGCTTGCACATGGAATTGCAGATCACGGTTCTCGTTTGTATTTCTTCTCCCACTTTGTTCCTAAATCTATTAGCACTGTATTTTTG
>JZKD02S1673465.1:380448-406721 GCA_000966675.3 Picea glauca | reverse complement strand
ATCCTGAAGGTGTCAAAGGATATATATTTCTGGACTCTCACACTGAAAATTTCATTCTAGCTTGAAGTGTGAAGTTTGAAGAAGAATCACTGCATGATTTTTCAGAAGACCCTGCCGAGGAACCGCTTATTGTCACTGATGAGGAGGAGTCAGAAACTTATTCGAGCACTTCAAAACAACCATCAAAGAATCCTTTCAGGTTTGACACAGAGGATGAGGAGCAGGTCATGGATTCTCCAACTCAGTTGCCAACTTGGGCATAGAAAACCCTGCAAGATGCGAGTGAACTAGTCGGTGATCCTGTGGATACAAGAAGGACTAGATCACAGTTTTTTGGGGCTCCTCAAGCCTTGGCTGCCATAGAACCTTTTCTGCCTATACATTTCTATATGTCACTTGGTTCAGATCTAAAGTCACACTCTGAGGCTACTGGAAACCCACTTTGGGACGCTACCATGGATGAAGAGTACTCTGCTCTTATGGAAAACAACACATGGGACTTGGTTCCACTTCCGAAAGGAAGAAAGCTTGTTTGATGCCGATGGATATATCGAACAAAGATTGTTGCATATGGTGAGATCAACAAGTAAAAATCTTGACTGGTCACAATAGGATACTCATAGGTACATGGCATACACTACACAGAGACATTTGCACCTGTTGCAAAAATGGACTCCATTCGACTAGTTTTGGCCATTGTCGCTTCTCGCAGATGGGAAGCTCACCACATGGATGTGAAGAGTGAATTTATTCATGGAGATATCAAAGAGGATATCTATATGGAGCATCCATAGGGATACATTCAAAACTCTTCCCTCGTTTGCAGATTAAACAAATCTTTGTATGGCCTAAAACATGCTCCCAGAGCCTGGTATGCAAAGATGGATTCTTTCCTGCTTTCCATTGGATTCATTCGATGAAAATCTGTTCCAAATGTTTATTTGTTGCAACATGATGATTCCCTTTTTATGATAGTACTTTATGTATATGACTGACTTATGACAGGGAACCTTACTTCAACTATTGATTCAACAAAATCAACATTGGATGATCGATTTTCCATGACAAATTTGGGACTGTTGCACTACTTTCTTGATCTTGAAGTTTCTCAGTCTACTTCAGGGATCAAGATGAAATAGTATAAGTATGCATCAGATCTACTTGTTCACTTTCATATGACTAAATGCAAGCCAACAACATCTCCCTTTCTTTCGGGGCTCAGATTTGAGGATGTGGGTACTACACCTTTGGTGGACAGTACACTGTATCGGTAGTTGGTTGGGAGTTTGTTGTATCTTACTCACACCTGACCTAATATCTCTTTTGCAGTAGGAGTTTGTTCCAAATATATGTAGGAGCTTCATGAGCTTCACTAGAAAAATGCAAAGAGAATCCTTAGATATGTGAAAGGTACTCCCAGTTTTGGTATCTTTTATGCTGTAGATTGCCCACTTTCACTGATTGGGTACACAGATTCTGATTGAGCTGGCGATGGTATACATCACAAGTCCACCTCTGGTTATGTTTTCAGCTTTGGTTCAGGGCCATTCTGTTGGTCTAGCAAGAAGCAATCCATGATTTATTTATCTATAGTAGAGGCAAAGTATAGAGGTGCAGTGAATGCAGCTACATAGGCTGTTTGGTTGCAGGGGCTTCTCTCCGAGTTTGGTATTCAGTATCCACTTTCAACTGTCATATTTTGTGAAAATCAGGGGTCCATTTAAATATCCATTGATCTAGTTCATAGGCAGAGGACCAAGAACATCGATATTCACATGCATTACATTCGTGAGTTGATCCATGACATAGTCATTTCATTGCAGTACTGTCCCACAGAGCAAGAGGTTGCAGACATCTTCACCAAGTCCTTCACTGAAAAGAAATTTTCAGAACTGAGAGCTATGCTTGGAGTGGTGGAGACAACTGAGTAGGTCACTTTTGGCCACTCAAAATTTTTTTTCCTCTTTTGGGGGAGGGGGGGTTTCCCACGAGGTTTTCCCTCTTTCCTCTTTTCATGAGCAATTGTTTTATGTAATGAGTACCCACAATGGCCAAGTTCCTGGGACTCAAATTTTTTGTCATTACAGTTAGGCTTAAGGGGGGTGTTGGAGCATATCCCTAACTTACATTAGTTTATTCCTAGCCTAGACTCCTAGATCTATTGGGGTTTCTGCAGGAATTCTACACTCACCTCTAATGATGTAATAGAGGTTAGGATCACCATCGCTCTTCTTGAATCCCATGTAAAGAAAGTAAGTTTCTATGCATGAATACCAAGCTTGAGGATCTTGCTTTATACCATAAAGTGCTTTTCTCAAAAGACACACATGAGTCTCCCTCTCACTCACCTCAAACCCCTGCAGCTGCTCAATGTACACCTTCACATCAATAAAGACAGTCAGAAATGCGATCTTCACATCCATCTGGTGAATGCTCCAAGCCGTCTTTATTTCTATGGCAATGATACTCATGATGGAGGTTTATCTCGCAATTGGTGTGAATGTCTCATCATAATCGACTCCCTCAATATGAGAAAAGCCTCGTGCCATAAAACAAGCCTTATGTTTCTTTATGCTGCCATCTGCAACATACTTGGTTTTGTACAACCACCTGGAAGTCACAATTAACTTCCCCACTAGCCTCAGAACCACCTCCCAAACATCATTGTGCACAATGGAGTCATACTCCTCTACCATGGCCTCTCTCTATACATGATGGTCCACTCCTTGTGAAAATTTCTATGTCTCAGTATCTCTGATACTCGTCACTAGTGCCAAATATGCTCCCAATCTGACTAGAGGTCTGCTCTCTTTGATCTGGCTCTTGGGCTCCCCTACATTCTCTCTGGCCTCCTTTAGGGTCTCCCAAAACCATCTAGGTCTCCTCTTCCCTGAAGTGGACAATGAAGAATCAAGGTCTCTTTTCCCAAGAGTGACTGCCTCAGGACTTGTCTCAACACTCTGAGAACCTGAAGTCTATGACCCCTATGACTGAACATGCTCTGACTGTGACCCTGAAGTTGTGCATGGTGACCTTGTCACCCCTGATACTAGTGTACCAGAGACTTGAGGCTGTGCTCCCTATGAGTCATCAATCAGTGCCTCCGCATCATCCTCAACTCTGATTCTCGACTCAAGACATCTCTGCAAAGCCCTATCCTCCTCAAATATGATCTCTGCTCACCACCACTCTCCTAAGTGGAAGAATGTAGATGCGATAGGCTTTGGACACCTCTGAGTATCCAACTAGAATCCCCTACTGGGTTGTGGGGTCTAGCTTTGTCCTCCTCTCCGAGGGGACATGAGAAAAGCTCAAGCACCCAAATATCCTGATGTGCTCGACATCGAACCTCCTACCAGTGAAGCCCTCCTCAAGAGTCATCTTCCCCAATATCCTATGGGGACTCTTGTTCTGCAGGTAAACTGCAGTAGCACATGCCTCTGCCCATAAGTACAAAGGAAAACTCTGATCGTGCAACATAGATCTCGCTACACCGGTAATAGCTCGATTCTTCCTCTCGACAACCCCGTTTTGCTGGGGGTTGTATGGTACGGTCATCTGTCTTCTAATTCCATGCTGGGCATAGAATTATATGAACTGTTTGGAGGAATACTCACCCCCGTTATTAGATTGCAAGACTTTGATCCTCTTTCTAGATTGGTTCTCCACAAGAGCTTTGAACTCTTGGAACCATGCGAATGCCTCACTCTTGGCCTTTAGAAAATAGATCCAAGTCTTCCTTGAGTAGTCATCAATGAATGTGAGATAGTACTCACAACCACTCAAGGAATTTCAATTCATGGGACCACACACGTCCGTGTGTACTAAATCTAGTATCCCATTTGACCTGGTGTCATTGCTGGGGAATGAGGCCTTGGTAAACTTACCAAGCGCACACCCTCTGCAAAAATCCTGATGCTTTGTACTGATCTGCGGCACTCCATTCACAACCTCTATCAGTCCTCCGAGAGATCCATGATGTAGGTGGGCCATCCTATGATGCCATAACTCACATATATGTCTGCTGCTATTGTTTCTCACTACCAATGCATGAAGAGGCTAAAAAAGCAATCTGAATAGTTTCCATCCCTCACTCCAATCACTTGTCCCGAGGCAAGCAAATACCCATTAGGGTGAATGAGTACCTTGGTTACTCTGAAGGTCACCTCAAGACCTCTATCTTGGAGGTTAGAATCTGAAATCAAATTCTTCTTCAGCCCAGGGACAAAGAGAACGTCCTTGAATGATATAGGTGGCATGCTATCTCTTCGAAAGGTAAAAATGCTAATCCCAACAACTTTGACCAAGGTGTCATCTCCAAGAGCAATCTCCAACCTGACCTCCGTGTCTCTGAGATCAATCAAATGCTCTATGACTCCATTCATATGGCTCAAATCCCCATTGTCAATATACTAGATACTGGGTGTTGTCTAAAGTGAAGTGCAACATATGAGGAAAGCACACTCTCTCTGAAACTGAGTCTGAAAATTTGCCTCCTCTGTTGTAGTTGTGGTATCACTCCTCTTCTTCTTCTTGTTGGGACATTGTCCAACATAGTGCCCCAACTTCTTACAAATAAATCACTTCACTTTGCTCATTTCTTTCTTCTGACCACTGCTGCTCTCTCCTACACTCCCTTGTGGTGGGGCCCCAAACTTGGGACCCTTTCGACCCCCACAACCGACCTTCTTATTGCCCTTTTTCCAAAGAACAAGATCCTCATCACCCTGACTAGATTGATGTTGTTGCTGCTGTCCAGAGGCCTCTGCTACAAGTCTAATCTCCTCCTGGACGAAGTCACCCCACATCCTCTCAGATGTAGGCATGACCTCCCTGGCAACAATGCCATGAACAAATGGACCCCACAGTTTGGTGAAGCTATTCATAGCTTGCCTCACCAAAGAGTTAGGGTCCACAACCTCTCCGACAACTCCAAGATTGTCTTTGATCTGAGTGTAGTGACCAAGGAATGAAGTCACCGACTCATCCTTGAGCATGTGAATTCTCTTGATTTAGTCATGAATAACCGTCTTTCGGTTCTCATTGGAGTTCTCATACAACTTGCATAGAGATGCCCACATATCATATGCATATGTCTTCCCAGTCAAATGGGGAATGATATGATCTCAAACTGCATCACAAATGGTCCTCTTTGCCTTGTTGTTCCTTTTCGTGAACTCTTCCACCAAGACGTGAGCAGTAATAGGAATGAATGGAACAACCACCTCAACTATCTCCCATAGTTCTAGGTCCTCTAAGACAAAGACCATACTTGCCTTCCAAGGTGACCAATTTCTAGCCCCAGCTAGCGCATCCTCAACACACATCTGAGATGATGACATATCTACCAAACTACACTCCAACTGATGCTCAAACTACACAGGAAAGCTGCCTCACTCATGTCAAGATAGGTGTGAAAAGAGGCAAGCGAACTTCGACCTCACTCCTAGAAAAATAGGTGTGAAAAGAGGATGAGTCAAATCAGGCTCACTCCTATCCCGTAGGTGTGAAAAGAGACTAACAAAAAACTGATACAACTGCCCAACTATCCTCTACAAAAATCTGCCCAGAAACAACCACTGAAAACTATCAATGGCTGTCCACAAAATTTTTCCAAGAAGATGTATATGACAACCAACAAATATGTTTTCCAAACTGCTCAAAAATCAACCACCTCAGCTCTGATACCATGAAGATTTTCCAAGTCCTATCAAGCTGCCAACTAGGTTTGTCTTTTACCTTAGGTTGGCTCTAAGTTTCAGCTATCTTGTGAAGGTTTTGCTGCTATTTTAGGACAACCAATAGTTCAGGAACTTCTTGTTGATTCGTTACGGTTACATTTGCAATTTAGGTGCTCTAGCATGTAGTTTTATTCATCAAGGGCTAGTACATGCATACCAAAATAAATGCAACACACCTAGATATATTTACAACTGAAAATAATCAGATCTAAAATACTAACACACATAAATTTGTACACATGTATTTTTGGTCAACATGACCCTAGATAAAACCCCCCCGGGGAAAACCAATTTGGAATACATGTCTATATATGAGGAGAAAGATGGTGGAATAAAAAAAGTACAAAATATATATGAACCTGATACAATAGAATCTTGATCCAAGATGAAAACACAAGTCCAAATGAACCAGGTGCGCCCCTCATAAATGCTCCCAAATCCATTGAATCTGTTGCAGATGCAAACTGTGAGCTATGAATGGAAAAACCCTCCACAATACTTTTCTACTGGTGTGTGGCCTCCTTCTGAAACTGATTCCACTACAATCTCACAGGTGTAAGTCCTACCCACTGTTGATGCACCCTCCTCAACAAGTGCGCCCTCCTCAACAATGGAATCTCCTTAGTAAATAAACAAGGCTCCAAGCCCAATGTCTCTCTCCATGAAAGCATGTGCCAAAACTAGCCTCACCTAGTGCTTCAAACCTCATCTCCAAGATCTCTCTCAATCTCTCCAAGTGAGAAAATGAGTGAATGAGCTCTCCTTTGCCCTTTGCGCCCCTCTTGAACCTCCATAAGGAAACCTAAGATATGGATGGCTGAGATCAACCCATCTCCCATCTAATCAAAGGTTGAGATCTTTCCAAAATAATATCACTCAATAACCCACTTTGGGTTAAGTTCCATAAGTTCACTTTATGTCTCTAATTCACCCACAAGTGAATTAATAGTCATTTTAGGCATAAATGACAAAATTTCACTTTTGACTTAAAACTCCTAAGTCAAAGTGAAATTAGACACAAAGTACAAGGCACAAAGAACATAGTACATCCCACATGTGTTTAGGAGATGCAAAGACATGAGGAACACCTCCCAAGGTACATAATCTCAACATGAATAGGTGTTAGAATAATCCCTCTGAGCAGTCAAAGGATTCGAGAGATAAAGCTCAAGAGAGATAGCAGGGAGAAATATTCAAAGGGAGTGAAGCTCTGAATTTTTCACGATTCATCGACTAAGATCCGTCCAGGAGGGAGTGAGATCATTCCAGATTGTTGGATTTGGAAAAAGTGCATGAGTTTTAAGTCTCTGCGTGCACATAGGAGCGAGGATTCGCCAAAGTCCTAAAGAGGTTAGGGACCGTCCATCATCCAGGGGGACAGGTGGCGTGAGATCCACAACTCCGGAGTGAAATCACTTCAGAAGTTTTGGGGTCAAGGAGAAAGTGAAATCGCCGAATAACCGAAGATCCAGAATAGATCCAGACCGTTGGTTTCTAGGAGATATGTGTCAACATATTTGAGACTTCGAGGAAAGTCACTTCGTAGGATTTCAAGTGTGGAGTGTGAAAAAATATCGAAGTCCCGAAGGCCGAAGTAGATCGCAACTGTCTGTTTTGAAGAGCACGTGGCGAGAGATCTGGAAGTTCAGAGACTTAACACTTTGAAAGGAAGCCAACGTGAGTGAAGAAGACCTAGACCGTCAGATTCAAAAGAACATGTGGCACGAATCTGTCCACTTCAGGCGAAACCACCCCAGAAGGGATGAGTGCACAGGAGTTTGAAACTCCTGAATCCCGAAGAGTCGAAGTGGATAGTGGTAGTCAGATCCAGAAAGACACACATCAACAGATCGTGTACTTAGGGAAGAAGCAAGCGTAGAAGTTTGAAACTTCCAAAGCCCGAAGAGTCGAAGTGAATAGTGGTCGTCGGATCTATAAAGACACATGTCGACAAATAATGTACTTTGGGTGGAAGTACTTCGGGAGGAAGCAAGTGCGAAGAGTTTAAAACTCTCGAAGCCCGAAGAGACAAATTCAATCGGAGCCATCGATCTGCAGGAGGACATGCATCGACAGATCGTGAACTTTAGGTGAAAGCGTTCCGGGAGGAAGCAAGTGGGGAGGTTGAGGCTCTTGAAGGCCGAAGTCCCAAAGTGGACTAGAGCCATCGATTTGAGGTGGACGCATGGCGCCATATCTAGAACTTCGGGTACAGAATACTCCGGGGAAAGTGGAGGTCGAAAGTGTCAAACTCCTAAAGCACGGAGTCTCGAAGTGGATCCCGATCATTTTTTGTGAAGGAGGATGAGGACCGTTGATCTGGTCCTAGCTGAAGGTTCCAAAGTTGTGAAGCGCCATAAGGTTAATCCTTGGGTCACAACCAAGGTCACGTGCGAGGAAGGAGCTAGCGCCTGTTAGTGTGAGATTTGGAACAGGGTGCTAAGAAAGTAGGACCCACAGATGACCATCGATCTAAAAATGAAAAATAGACGATGAGGAATCATTGCGCAGAGAGGAGGAAAAATTAACGGACACACTAGTTCTCCGCCTGCTATTTTCCAACGCCGTTGATCTCGTTGGGACATGGGATCAACAAACATGATTTAAAGGAGATTTGGGTGAACACTTTTCAGATTGTGGGGACAGAGCTCTCCGATAAAGAGTGATCACGTTGTAGCCAGCAATTTCTGTGAACCATCGATCAATGGGAAAATCAGCCACGATCAGATCGTGACCGTGAAAACCCTAAGGGTGATAACATGGCTTGTGTTTGATTGAGTCTGAGACTAGCAAGGTCCCGAGGAGCTGATCCATCTCGAGAATATTTAACGATCCTTGATTGGGAGGTTGAGCAGCCCCGAGAGAGAGTAAGGGGGTCTGCGTCAAGTGGTATCAGAACCTAAAAGAACTCAAAGTTGTACTATGTGTGTGAGAACCAATCAACACAATGCCACCAAGGAGATGCATGGAGCCGTCAGTAGCCAATCGAGTTGTCGAAAGGGAAATAAGGGAACTACATGCAAGGTTGGAAGCGATGGAAGCAATGTAGAGGAGAGCACCTTACGCTAGAGACATCAGTGAGGCAGAAAGTGAAGAGACAGAGGTTGAAGAAGCTGCAAGGGGAGATGTTGCTGAAGAATGCTTACTGAAACTTGTTGTGAAGTTGGGAGCTAGAGAAAAGATAGACATCCCAATGTATGAAGGAAATTTGGATTTTGAAGAGTTGCTGGACTGGATAGGGTCCATGGAAAAGTATTTCGATTATGAAGTTGTTGTTGAGGACAAGAAGGTGAGGCATGTTGTCACCAGACTGAAAGGGCATGCATCACTGTGGTGGGACGAATTGCAGTCTATCAAAAAAATCAAAGGTAAGAAAAATATTAAGAGTTGGGATAGAATGGTAGCCAAGTTGAAGGCAAAGTTCATGCCCAAGGATTATCAGATAAATCTATTTAGGAGGATGCAAAACCTGAGATAGAAGGGAATGACAATGAAAGAGTACACATAAGAGTTTTAGAGGATGAACATCAGGACTGGACCGAGGGAGAGAGATGAAGAGAAAGTTTCCAGGTACATAAATGGCATGAGATATGAAATTCATGATGAAATCAACATGATGTCGGTGAGGATAGTAGAGGAGGCATATCAATATGAATTGAAAGCAGGGGAGAAGTTGGCCAGAAAATAGAGCCAACGAGGTAGAGGTAGAAGCCCGAACAAAGGTAAAGGAGTTTCCCATGATAAGGCACAAAATTCCAAGGGTGAGGATGAGAAAACCCACAGTCACTCAGAAAGAGGAGGAATCTCCAGAGGGAGACACCTGGTGGAAGAAATTATTTTTCCAGAGGAAGAGGAAGAAGCAGAGGAGGAGAGATAATATGTTATACCTATGGAAAATCAAGACACAAGTCTTGGGAATTCCCCGAGATAAAGATGATAAAATATAGACAAGAACAACATGATGACAGAAAAGGATCACTAGCCAACACTCAATATTCAAACCAATGTTACATATTTATAGTACAATGGGTGATGCCACCTCATAGAGAGATTTTCTCTAGATCCTAAAATCATGCATGATGACTAGGCTAGGCAATCTTAACTAACTCATTAGTCATCACTTGAGAATATATTACTAATATCCTAAACGAATAATACAAATATAGGTGACAATTAGACTTAGTAATTGGTTAAGGTAACCCATAGGCTAACAATCCCCCCCTCAATCACAAGTCTGATCAATAATACCAGGAATAAAGCATAAATTGGTATCAATTCCAAGTCTTCATAGTGAAACTCCTATGTTGAGCCTCAATGAATAAATCCTTGAAAAACCGCCAATCTGGATGCTGAATGGTTCATCTGAAATGAACTAGAAGAGAGCTGAGATATGGAAGTGAACAACTGCAATATCTGAACATTCTCTGATTGCTTGACAATTTGATCATTTTGCCAAGTATTTTAGCTAGAATAATCTAATGTCTTATACTAATTGGTGAACATGTAGTATCACCACTCTACTATCAGTGTATTACTGAAAGTGCTCTCTAAATTTTTGGTTTGGGATAACCACTGACCAATTGATACCATGTATCTGATGGTTTTTGGATAACCACTAACCAATCTTGACACTTTTAGGTGACCAATAACATCCCAATGTATGATGTGTATGATTCAATTGCAAGTCATTGAATCATAATCATGCCAAAGTCTACCATCTCTGGAAAATCTCACTATGTAATCATGTGAGCCAGGATGCATGCAATTTGTTCACTTAATGTAAACTTCAATCTGATGAGAGCGAACCAAGAGAAGTGAATTAGCTTCTAGTTTGACAAATCCCTAAAAATGCCTGACAACTCAATCAAATGCCAAGATGCAATGCAAAAGGATCCTCTTGTCCTCTGCTAGGTCAAATGACCATCGATGTGAACCAAACGTCCACATCATTGCTCTCAAAATCAAAATCAACATCCCAATTATGTATGATTCAACTTAAACTTATTGAACCATCATTCTGCTAAAGTCCGTCATCTACAGACCGCAATTTCCCTTTTGAAAAATTTCATGCCCATCTGGGATATTTGATGCTTGTTGTTGTCGAAACTTTCTCTCTGACAACCATCTTCAATTCCATCATCAATTTCCCCCTTTGTCAGCTGAAAGGAGAGACCAAAAGTGGTTTCATGAACCATCGTCACTGGAATTTTGAACTCTCCCCCTTAAGGTGCATGAGAGTTACATCATTGTACTCTCCCCTTCTATGCTCAAGAGAGTACCATACTTGTTCCATTTGATTACAACACAAAGTGGGCATGCAGAAAAAAACCACATGTTATCTCATCCCACGAGGGCCATGCTTGAAAGCTACGCCATATGGGGACCAATTATGTGAGGTAATTTTTTTTTATGTGCTGCAATATTGGTCTTTACTTGAGATTGAATTCTTCGGTAAGACTTATATAATCACTTGGTTGTTGATGACCATTTCCAAGGATCAATCCACTCATAGTAAATCTTCAATATTGCAGGTTTCTTTAGTGTTGAACATCTGTCTGAAGAATGGTTATTCTTGCCACAATGATGGCAAGGATGGAGATCAAAACACTGACTCTCCTTATGACCAAATCGATTGAAATGTTGGCACTTATCATTTTGATGGTGAACTAGAACAGGTGAAGGTGAAACTTCTTGAAGGAATCCAACAATTTGGAACTGGATTGGTTTATAATAATCAATAATATGAAATGTAACTTCCTTGTCATATCCAAGTCCTGTTCTATTCTTGTTGTAGATGATTTCTTCCCAAGGTCTGATGATGGGCTTGGAAAGAGTATCCTGAACCCGTTGTTTTGAAATCTGTGGATTTGGATTTACTGCATGTTGTTGCATCATTGAAAGGTTTTCTTCACTAAACTCAAAAGAAAATTCTTGAAATGTAGGTTCAAGAATAGCTTCATCTTTGTTTTCATTTAGATTTGTCTTGCTCAGCTTCTCCTTCACTGATTTTTGATCAAAATCATCATCTTCATCATCATAGAGAGGGTTGTGTTGAACAAAAACTAGTTCAGAACACTTCATTGGCTGTTGATTTTTGAGATCCCTGATTTCATCATTCAATAGTTGGGATAAAGATTGAATAAGTATAACTTTATCTTGCATCACTTGCAAACAATTTAGAATTGATTGAAGAGTTTCTTTGTTCAATATAACTGTGTTTCCTTTAGTGGTGTTTATTAGAGTGTTCAATAACTCTAATAATTCTATATTTCTCTCCATTTGAACACGCTCGTTTGAACTTCTCGTTCACTTTATCTTCTCGCTTGCTCTGATACCAATTGATAAAACAAAGATGCTCTGATACCAATTGATAAAATATAGACAAGAACAACATGATGACGGAAAAGGCTCACTAGCCAACACTCAGTATTCACACCAATGTTACATATTTATAGTACAATGGGTGATGCCACATCATAGAGATATTTTCTCTAGATCCTAAAATCATGCATGATGACTAGGCTAGACAATATTAACTAACTCATTAGTCATCACTTGAGGATATATTACTAATATCCTAAATGAACAATACAAATATAGGTGACAATTAGACTTAGTGATTGGTTAAGGTAAGGCATAGGCTAACAAAAGAAAGGAAGAGGAGGTGGAGCTCACATTTCAGAAGCACATGAAGGGAATGTTGAAGCAAAAGGTGCAAAGGATGCCAAATCGTTGATGCTGAGGAAGGTTCTCTTGAAGCCATAACCATAGGTTGAAAAAACAGTGCAGAGGAACAATTTGTTCAGGACAACTTGCAAGACTAAAGAAAGAGTATGCAAGGTGATAATTGACAGTGGGAGCACTGATAATCTAGTATCCACAGAGATGGTGGAGAAATTGGAGCTAGAGACAATTGCACATCCAAATACATATAAGGTCCCATGGTTGCAAAAAGGACACCAGGTAATGGTAACTAAAAAATGCCTTGTTGAATTTAAAATAGGTGGATATAGAGATGAGATTCTGTGTGATGTAATTCCCATGGATGTATGTCATGTTTTGTTTGTAAGACCATGGAAGTTTGATAGGAATGTCATTCATTATGGGAGAAAGAACAATTACACTTTGGAAAAGAATGGTAGGACACACATGTTGCTTGCAATAGAGGAGAATAAAGTAAAAGAAGAAGCCAACACAAGCATACTTCTCATGAGTGGGAAGGAACTCCCGAGTGAAGTTAAGAAGGAACAAGAGATATAGTTTGTTGTGGTGAGGAAACCCAGAGTGGTCCTTACAAGTAATTCTATTTATGATTTGCCTGAAGAAGTTCATGAGCTGTTGGAGAATTTCGCTGACGTAATAGTGGATGAGTTTCCTAACTCATTTCCACCTATCAAAAATATTATCCATCATATTGACTTGATACCAGAAGAAAGTCTGTCGAAAAAAGTAGCATACATATTGACACCTCAAGAGAATGAGGAGGTAAAGAAACAAGTCCAAGAATTATTAGACAAGGGTTTGGTCAGAGAAAGATTGAGTCCATGCGTAGTACCAACTATGTTGATTCCAAATAAGGATGGAGGATGGAGAATGTGAACAGACTCAAGAGCCATAAACAATATCACCATCAAGTACAGATTTTCTTTGCCTAGGATGGATGACTTAATGGATTACTTAAGTGGAGCAATTTTTTTTTTCAAAGACAGACTTGAAAAGTGGATATCACCAGATAAGAATGAGAGAAGGTGATGAGTGGAAGACAACCCTTAAGACAAATGAGGGGTTGAATGAGTGGCTTGTTATGCCATTTGGCTTGACAAATGCCCCAAGTAATTTTATGAGACTAATGAATGATGTATTGGAGGATTTCATTGGTAAGTTTGTGATTGTATATTTGGATGATATACTAGTCTTCAGTAAAACTAAAGAAGAGCATTTGAGACTTTGACATTAGTGATGAGGAGACTATAGTAGGAGAATCTATTGATAAATATGAAGAAGTCCTCTTTTATGAAGACATAACTCATTTACTTGGGGTTTATGATCTCTTCAAATGAAGATGGATCCCGAGAAGTTCGGAGCAATCAAATAATGACCATCACCAAGGAGTATGTTTGAAGTGAGAAGCTTCCATGGATTAGCTAGTTTCTATAGGAAGTTCATTAGAAATTTTAGTGGAATTTATGCACCAATGATTGATACAGTGAAGAAGAGACACAAGTATTTTAAATGGACAGAAGAAACTGAGAAAAATTTCAATATATTGAAGGAGAAGATAACAGAATGACCAATTCTGGTCTTGCCAAATTTTGGGAAGACATTTCAAGTAAGGTGTGATGCAAGTGGAGTTGCAATTGGAGCAGTTTTAAGCCAAAACAATAGGCCTGTTGCATATTTCAGTGAGAAGCTGAATGAGTCTAAGGGAAAGTACTCCACATATGACAAAGAATTTTAGGCCATAATTTAATCCTTGAAGAAATGGAGGCACTACCTTGTTCCAAAAGAATTTGTCTTGTATAGCGATAACCAAGCTTTACAATTCATAACCAGATAGGAGAAGTTAAACCATAGACATGCTAAGTGGATAGAGTTTATGCAAAATTTAACTTTTGTCATTAAACATATTTATGGTAATGCTAACAAAGTTCTTGATGCGTTGAGCAGGAGATGCTTGATTATGCAGGTATTTCAGGTCAAGACCTTGGGGTTTGAACACCTTAAGGATATGTATTATGATGATCCAGATTTTAAGGAAGCATATGAAGCATGTGAAAATACTGTGCTCAGAGACAGAATCCAATGGAAAGAGTACATGATTCAAGATGGATTGTTGTTTAAAGGTTGCCAATTGTGCATACCAAGGTGCTCGATGAGGGAAAATCTGCTGAACGAAAAACACAATGGAGGTCTAGCAGGACATTTCGACCAGGACAAGATGTTTGCATAATTGAACAGTTCATACTATTGGCCAAGTATGAGAGCAGAGGTGAAGAGGTTTGTGAAAAAATGTAATATTTTCCAGTATGCAAAAGGAAAGAAACATAACACTGGATTGTATCAACCATTGCCTATTCCAGATAGGCCTTGGGATGCAATAAGCATGGATTTTGTGTTGGGATTGCCAAGAAACTAGAGGGGGAGTGATTCCATATTTGTTGTGGTTGATAGATTCTCAAATATAGCACACTTTATCCCATTCCAGAAGACCATTGATGCAACACATGTTGCGATTTTGTTTTTCAAGGAAGTTGTGAGACTTCATGGATTGCCCAGGAGCATTGTCTCAGACAGAGACACTAAATTTGTTGGTCATTTCTGGAGAACATTATGGAAGAAGTTGGGGACATAACTATCTTTTAGTTCAACATATCACCCTCAAATAGATGGACAAATTGAGGTGGTAAATAGGAGTTTAGGAAATTTTCTGAGAAGTTTGGTCACTAAACATCACAGCCAATGGGATCAAATTCCATCACAAGCAGAGTTTGCATATAATAACTCACCAAACAAAAGTATAGGAAAAATCCCATTCCAGATAGTGTATGGAATGATGCTAAGAGGGGTATTAGAATTGAGAGACATGGAGCAGAAGACTTCACTGCAGAAATGCAGAAGCTTCATAATCAGATCAGCGAGCAGTTGTAAAACAACAATGCAGAGTATAAACGCAGAGTCGATTGACACAAAAGAGAACTTGAATTTGAAGTGGGAGATCAAGTCTTAGCACACTTGAGGAAAGAAAGGTTCCCAAGAGGAACATATAACAAGCTGAAGTTGAAGAAGATTGGACCATGCAACATCCTAAGAAAATTTGGTAACAATGCTTATGAGATAAAGCTGCCAAAGGATGTGGGAATATCACCCATATTCAACGTTTCAGACATGTATCCTTACAGGGAAGATGACATAGAGAGATCAGAAGATCAAGAGAAGATTCAATGGGAGAAGCAGATGCCTATAGAAGAAAATCCACAGATGGAAGATCATTGAGCAGAGGATTGGCAAGAAGACCAGGAGGAAGACCTATTTTGAATATTTGGTCAAGTGGAAGGGACACTCGATAAAAGATGCCAGTTGGGTAAGTGAAGCTGATGTCCAGAAGCATGGAAGGTCAGTGCAGTAGATCATGGACATGAGTCCATGATTTTTCTGCCCAGAGGAGTATGATGTAGGAGCATCATCAACCAAAGCCACATGGGATGACAAAACAACGCTTAGAGCACCTTTTAAGTAAAATTTTAAATTTTGAAAGATGGCGTATCTCAAAGAAATTATGAGTAAAAGATGAATCAAAGAATTTAATGGGAGGAGGTTGAATGATCACGTCAAAACCATAAGAGATCAGATCATCCTTTAGTTATTTGATTTTGGCGTGGATTTGAAGATTCACCTTAAATTGTCTGTCACAGACATTTATGTAATAGGACATAAATAGCTATAGAATTTAATTTCGATCAGGTAGGTAGTTAGAGGAAACCTGAAAGGACCTCTTGTATAAGTAGGTGCATTGTATACCTAAATAAGGTTAGTTGCAGATTAGTAGGAGATAGTCGTTACTGAATGTAAGTTGTTATCGGGCTGTAGCCATTTTACATTTCAATGAATACAACAAAGGGATATTGACCCAATGCAGGTTGTTTATACTATTTATAGTTTCCCTATTATTTCCTGTCTCTATGAATGAATGAGTTGTGTTGTTGAGCATATGACACTATGAAGTATTGGGATAAGTTTCAAATCATTTCTCTTCGTTGAGCTCATGCAAGGTGTGCATATTGTTTGCAAGGAGTGTGTTGATGGAGTCTGTTTCGACTCAGAAGCTCAGAAGAGATAGCGTGAAACTTCCATTGCAAAGAGTGCAAAGGGACTGCTGCAAGGTGTGCAAAATCTCCCACAAGAAGTTAAGTATTGCGTAGGAATCTTTTGAAAGGAGTGCACAGATTAGAAGTTCGATTAAGTGTTAGAGTAAGCCCTCTTAGGAGTCAAAGGATCCGAGAGATAAATCTGAAGAGAGATAGCAGGGATAAATCTTCAAAGGGAGTGAAGCTCTGAAGGTTTCACGAGTCATCGACTAAGATCCATCCAGGAGGGAGTAGGATCGTTTCAGATCATTGAATCTAGTCAAAGCGCACGAGTTTTAAGTCTCTGCGTGCACATATGAGCGAGAATTCGCTGAAGTCCCGAAGAGGTTAGGGAGCATCCATCATCCAGGAGATAGGTGGCGCGATATCCACAACTTTGGAGTGAAAGAACTTCATACATTTTGGGGTAAAGGAGAAAGCGAAATCGTCGAATAGCCGAAGATCCAGAATAGATCCATACTATTGGTTTCCAGGAGATACGTGTTGACAGATCTGAGACTTCGAGGAAAGTCACTTCAGAGGATTTAAAGTGTGGAGTGTGACAAACTACCGAAGTCCCGAAGGCTGAAGTAGATCACAACCATCCGTTGCAGAGAGCACGTGGCTAGAGATCAGGAAGTTTGGAGACTTAATGCTTCGAAAGGAAGTCGACGTGGGTAGAGAAGATATGGATTGTCAGATCCATAAGGACGCGTGGCATGAATCCGTCAACTTTGGGCGAAACCACCCCGGGAGGGACGAGTGCACAAGAGTTTGAAACTCCCGAAGCTCGAAGAGCTAAAGTGGATAGTAGCCATCGGATCCAAAAAGACACGCTTCAACAGATCGTGTACTCCAGGTGGAATTACTTCGGAAAGAAGCAAGTGTAGAAGTTTGAAACTCCCGAAGCCCGAAGAGCTGAAGTGAATAGTAGTTGTCGGATCTAGAAGGACACACATCAACAGATTGTGTACTTAGGGAGGAAGCAAGTGCAAAGAGTTTAAAAATTCCAAAGATCGAAGAGCCGAAGTCAATCGAAGTCGTCGATCTACGGGAGGACACGCGTCGACAGATCGTGAACTTTGGGTGAAAGTGTTCCAGAAGGAAGCAAGCAGGGAGGTTGAGGGTCCCGAAGTCTGAAGTCCCGAAGTGGACTAGAGCCGTTTATTTGAGGTGGACGCGTGGTGCCATATCTAGAACTTCGAGTAGAAAATACTCCAGGGGAAAGAAGAGGTCGAAAGTGCCGAACTCCCGAAGCATGGAGTCTCAAAGTGGATCTCGATCTTTGATCGTAAAGGAGGATGAGGATTGTTGATCCGGTCCTAGCTGAAGGTTCCAAAGTTGCGAAGCGCTAGAAGGTTAAGCCCTGGGTCACGACCAAGGTCACATGCGAGGAAGGAGCTAGCGCTTGTCAGTGTGAGATTTGGAATAGGGTGCTAAGAAAGCAAGACCCACAGATGATCGTCGATCTAAAAATGGAAAATCGACGGTGAGGAATCATTGCAGGTAGAGTAGGAAAAATTGATGGACGCGCTAGTTCGTCGCCCGCTATTTTCCAATGTCGTTGATCTTGTTGGGATAGGGGATCAACGAGCACAATTTAAAGGAGATTTGGGTGAGCGCTTTTCAGATTGCGGGGACAAATCTCTTCGATAAAAAGTGAGCATGTTGGCAACCTGCAATTTCTATGAACTGTCGATCGATGGGAAAATCGACCACGATCAGATCATGAATGTGAAAACCCTGAGAGTAATAATAGGGCCTGCATTTGATTGAGTCTGAGACCAGCAAGGTCCCGAGGAGCTGATCCAACTCGAGAATATTTAACGATCCTTGACCGGGAGGTCGAGCAACCCCGAGAGAGAGTAGGGGGGTCTGTGTCAGATAACAAAATGAGGAGGTTCCTTGGAACCAATAAGTACTGTACATATATCATAATAAATAAGTAATCACAACATTAACCATCATTTTTATAGATTCACAAGGTCCACATTCCAAACAAGTAGTCATTTAAATTTAGGAGAATAAGAACAATCATAAAAATGAATTAAAGTAAAGTGTTGTAAATGAAAGTGTTGATAATACAAATTTGGTAGAAAGTAAATACTCTATTATACAAAATCTAAATAAACTCGTAATATAAATATTGATGACAATAATGAAATGAAATGAGGATTCCTATGACCTCTGATTGAGTGGGTATTACCCAAGACAACTCTTGGAATCCTGTAGAGTACTTAAGCAAACAAAACCTCAATCGAATCTTATCCTTCTTGTTAAGAAAATGTCACATAAAAGAGGGAATAACTCTGTCTCTTGAACACAACTCAAGCTTGTATCCAAAAACAAAATATAAATAAATAAAAAACTTGTGAACCTATCTTGTGAACTTGTGACTCTAATCCCTCTTATCTCTCAACTCCATTTTTATTAAGTAAAGATTGAGAAGAATATTATAGTCTTTTCTTTTTAGTTAATTAAATATTTAATTATAAATTCCAATTAGTCGATGAACAAGAAGTTCAAGAGGATTTGATGTCTAAAAAATGACTAATAAAGTTAACCTACTTAAGGCTTTTGCCTCACGACACCTTGGTCCCCATTGTCTTTTTGAATCACTATTGATTTTTAGGATTTATTATTTGTATTGAAGACTCTTTACGCAGAACATGTAAGCCATCTTTAACTTAGGACCAATAAATACTATCATAAAAGTATTCAACATATCTCCCTTATTCCCATATCATTCGCGAAAGTAGACAAATGTGAATTCATAAATCATAAATTTTCCACAATGGTCAAACCAAGACAAAGAGAACTAGACCATTTCACACATGGCAACAACATGTTATTTAAGCCAACTATAGGATTTACAAAAAAATCTAATGTTTCCTAATTCTTTAACACGTATTTCTACTTTGGAAACCAATTATAAATGCAATGAAATGAAATCCTAGAAGAACTATTCAATTTCCTTTGCAACAATAATCATTAAACATAATAATCATTAAACATAGACAAAGTAAAACATAATTTTCATAAACCAACTCTACACAATAAATTATAACCTTGTTTCCCTACAACCATAACTTGTATGCTACAACATGAGGACCATTTTTAACTCTTTTACAATTAAGATTAATTACAATATTCAAAAGAAGTAATGCAATTAACAAAGTCATAAACCATCCAATCATCAAAACATGCTCCATATCTATAAGAAGCATTATGTATACCATTAATCATTCAACATGTATAACATCATCAAATTCAAATGTAATAAGTCCACATCCATCAACACCATCCAATTTTTTCATGTAATATAATATATATATATATATATATATATATATATAATATGTCTATGATATTAATCAATGTGGTTGTGGAATAAAACTATAGAAATTTCCCGTATTAATGATTAAATTATTAATTTTGGTTTACCAAGTCCAATGGAATATGACACAATAAACAATATGACTCAAAAATATCAAAATTAATAGCAATCACAATTTTACCATCTTCTCCAACTTCTTAATATAGGTTTTCTCAATGAAGGATGTTATGTATTCATTCATTAGGAATCCTTACTAACCATATCCAAATCTACAATTCCTTAAGGAGGTGAAACATGGATATTGTTATAACAAGATTTGCCTCACTATTGCTATCTTACATAGAGGGCCTTTTTCCATTTCCCTATGCGGACTTATCATCCCTTTTTGATGAATCTAGAGCTAAAAATATACATTTTTCCACATATACGCTCCCTATCAGTTATACAAGATGCGTATACGCATGTTGCTCTACTACAACTTGCGTATATTAGGATTTGTGCGAGAAAATACAAAATGAGGTCAGGTTTCCATGTCACGACAGAAGATATCATATCCTTGGCCTTCCATATACTGGAAACGTTCCGACACGGTCTTTCAGTTGCATTCTGAAGGCTATAAGAGCACAATTTCGAGCTATGGAAAAGAGGAGAAAGCATTCAACTTTGAGAGCAAAGTTACTATGGAGAAATTACTTCATATTGAGTCTGCATCCCTTTGTCCCTCAAGTCTGAACACAGTGTTCAGCCCCCAAGCTCTTTCCTTGTTGTTGAGAGGACCTCATTGCCTCTTTCCTATGAGCTTGCCTTTGGTGGAGGATTGAAGTGGTGGAGTGTATATCGGGATTTTGTATAACTAATAGGGAGCGTATATGTGGAAAAATGTATATTTTTAGCTTTGGATTCATCAAAAAGAGATGATAAGTCTGCATAGGGAAATGGAAAAAGGCCCTCTGTGCAAGATAACAATGGTGAGGCAAATCTTGCTATAACATATATCCCGACATCCCAACCATTGTTAATATTTTGAGGAACACCTTGCATTTATGGATGAGGAGAATCAAATTCATGTGGAGGAGGATTAATGGAGGTTTAGGTTCTTATGTTTCTATTCCATGACTACATGGAATATGAGAATTCATGCGCTTATAATTGACAACTAGATGCATGCATGTTATTTCCCAAACATAAATAACCAAAATTCAAAAAATTATCAAACTCTTGAAATGAATTAGAAAACCTCATGTTCATGTTATACCCATTTCCAAAGGTGCTACTCCTATTTTTCAGAAAATGTTCTAAATAAAAAAACCAAATATTAAAGCTTGGATCCACTTACCAAGCATCTACTTTTTCACATAATATCAAAGCAACAACATTTACATTCACTAATTATTTTTTTTCAACTTTGAAATCTTTTAAAGTTCACATGGTTGGGAACATCTTATTCGAACACTAATTCAAAAATACCAAAAACCCAAACTATTCAACTCAACTTAAGATTCAATCTTCAATTTTCAAATGACTAAAAAAAAAAGTATATTTTAATATTCATAATTCGACATAACAATGTTGAAAACTAATTAAAAAAATTTCAAATGACTAAAAATAAAAGTATATTTTAATATTCATAATTCGATATAACAATGTTGAACACTAATTCAAAACTACCAAAAAAAAAACAAACTATTCAACTCAACTTAAGACTTAACCTTCAATTTTCAAATGACTAAAAAATAAAAATATATTTTAATATTCATAATTCGACATAACAATGAACCTTATTATTTCTTGAGAAATCACGTATGTAATTGATCAACATGCATAATAAGGTAACTACATGAGTAATATAAAAAACTACGTTCTAAAAAAATTTAGACTAAATGTATTACTTCAAGGCCATTGGTATAAAAAACTACATTCTAAAAAAATTAGACTAAATGTATTACTTCAAGGTCATTGGTATTGATCCTTCGTTATATTATTTTTTAAGTATCAAATTCACTAACAAATTTTTTAAGTATCAAATCCACTAACAAATTTGAGTAGTTTATGTTAGTGATTTGGGTGACTTTAATGCAATGCAAATTCAATTTTGTATACATGCAAATTGCAAATTGTAGAACTTAATTTATAATCAATGACTAGATTTCAAATTATTCAACAAAATTGAATAGTGAAACAATCCATAGGACCAACTTGCTCATACTTAGACTTCTAAAATATGAACAAACAATACCTTCCATATTGAGCTTTTTCAATATAAGGTAAAATTTATGACAAATAATTTTAGGGACAAAACTAATAAACCATCTTGAAATTATGTAAGATATTCGAGTGGATTTAATCAAACAAAAAAAACTTTGAAAGTGGATTTAATCAAGCAAAAATAACTTAAAACTTGACATGAAAACAACTAACTTTGTGAATTATGTTGCAACAAATTATTCAAATATCACAACAAGAGTATGACTCATGCATGTAATTAAAACAAAGGTGACATATTCAAGGTCAACTTCCAAACCCTTAACACAAATCATGGAAAGCTAATTCCTTGATTAAGACAAATGGAGTAGGTAAAATATATTGCAAGAACAAAACCAATGTCTTCCATAAACCCCTTTAAACCTTTACATACAAACTTTATTATCATCCCATTGGGATTGGACATTACGAAAACAAAAATGTGAACCACAATTTGACTTCTCTTATTTCATTACTATTTGTGAGAAATTTTTGTATACAAAAGTTTTGACATCGTATGAAATTGGAATAGGCACAAGCACGAGGACACAACTTTTTTGCTTACCTCTAAAATGTTGCTTTGCTAATGTTCAATTTTTTTTAGATGAGGAATGGTTTTAAACCAACTTCAAGATTAAATCTTATCAACTCTCATATAAGGCCCACACAAAACCATTTCCCACCACAAAAATATCAAAGGAATAACCATCGAATACTTCAATCCCTAGTAATAATGCGTCTAGTAATCTTTCAAAGCATTCAACCATAAAATGTAGGGTTGATGGGAAAAAAGTAGACAAAGCCAACAATGAGTGGGGAGAATACCTTCCAACCAAGTCTCAAAGATCCATCGAGTTACCTATCCAATTGTAACCCTTGAATCTAATTATGAGATTAAGACTAGAGGGTGCTTAAATCACCATAATATTAACAATCATTAAAATTTTAAAAAAACTTAGGAAATTTTCCAAATTATAAAAACCATACAAAACTTAAATCATTAATATCAATCCATTCCATTTATCATAATGAAAAATTTAAATCGTTAATGACAATTCACCAATCATAGATTTTCTGTCTTACTAGGATGCAATATTCCATATACACATTACACTTAATATTATATAATTTTTCAATATTAATTAACCACATACTCCAAGGGTTCACATTAAACTAGTATCCAATAATATCCGATTTGATAAATGTACAAATACCAAAACTATTTGACCTCATGCCATATAACTTAGATTTAAATCACATACTTACTATAAAATATTTCAAATTAATCCAACAATTACTCTAAATCACATATTTACATTAAAATATTTCAAATTAATTCAACAATTACACTTTTGAATATTAGTTAAACACATACTCCAAGGTGCACATTGAACTAATGGGGTAACCCATTAGCTTGATATTTATACAATCAACGAAATGATTTGACAAAATTGCTTTAAAGTTGATTTTTCCAAATGCATTTATATAATGAAAATGATAGACTCTTGAAACATATGCAATTTTTGCAAATAAAATTGTACCATATCACATCTGTACCATAAGTCACACATCATTTTATTATCAAGAAAGAAGCAAGTTCAATACAATAATCAATATTACCACAAATGGTTATACAAGATGTCATGAGCTCCAAAACTAGAAATAATGATAAACAAAAATTAACCATGCCACAAACATCATTCTCAACATAGTCGCCATAAACCACATAAATAAAGAACATAACTGAATATTATAAATAATTCTATGTTGAATACACCGTGCTATCATTTTCATTAAAAATGAGGCCAACCAATGAACATTAAAGTATCAAATTCAAATGTGCCCAAAAATATCCATACCAAAAATTGCATTGCCCTTATATTATCCATGAATCTCAAAAGACCAATTCAAATTGCATTGCCCTTATATTATTCATGAATATCAAAATACCAATTCATCAATTTCTCATGGTTTTCCAAAGGGTCAATATTTGAAAGGGTTACCAAGAAAATAAGGTCATATCCAAGTGAATAATTAAATTGATTTAAAAACCATGTGGAAATATAACTAGTGGGATAAGGGGTGGCGGGCATGGGGAATCTTCAAGATATCAGAGGAAATCACATAGCATCATATGTCTAGGGACTGTGAAACATTTCAAATAACATCATCGAGGCCCATTCCTTGTGGAAAGGAGTATCCATTGCAAGAAAAGAAGGGGTTACTAGAATTTTGATATTAGGAGACTCGATGATGGTGATATGAACAATGATTGATAGGTTGAAGATGGGGAACAATACTCTCAACATGCTTATCTCCAAAATTCTCAACATCCTCTTAGGTCTTGAAGAAAATTTTCTCTTCCATATTAAGCACGAGTTTAAATCTAAGGTGGATCACTGGGATAAATTAGCCTCTCATTCGAGTCCTGGTATCTACATCAAAAAATGGTGTTTAGGGGTTCCTCCCTATACATTAATTTGCAATGCATCTAGAACATTCAATGATTCATGACAAGTGGAGGCAGTCAGAGCCGTGTGGTAGTGCAGAAGGATTTCTCACACACATGGAGGATAATGGAGAAGATGAGGTAAATTAATGTGGAGTGTGTGAAGCGGGCTTCAAATGTGGGAAGCATTTGGTCATGGGTTTCCTCGACGATTTGGGATTCATTGTGGTAGCGAATTTGTGGTGTGTTCCAATAGAGGGTTTGTTGGTTTGGATTTAGAATTCTATGTGTGGTCATCATCGTTTTTGGGTGGTGGTGCAATAAGACTCCTCTCCCTCGATGATGGTTTCTCTCATGACTCTGACCAAACCACTCCTAGTCTCCCGGTTTCCAATTTCTGCAACGGTTTCTAAAGGATTCTTCTTTGCTTCCATTTTACATCTTCATAGTGGTGTTTTCTTCTTCCTATTCATTTTCTTCAAAGTTGGGATTGGGGATATACTATTTGGGGTTGTGTGGTTTGGGGTTCCTGGTTGTGGTTTGTTGCATATTCTATACTGGGTAGGTATGGATTCCAATTAGGCTGAAGTAAAGAAAATACTTCGCTGACACAAAGAGATAACACAAGCAAAAAACAACTCTCAGGCACATTTATATGAAGATTGCGAACTTGGAGCAAGTCAATGTCGTCAATACAACAAATATCATGAATCTCCTCTCAATTTAAATGTAGAGAATTGATACTTTGGAGGTCAAATGTCAGTATCTTTGGTCTTTCGTTATACCACAATGCTCAATCTCTCCCTCAATTAACCATGATACAATGGATTCTCATCATGGAGGGAATATCGAAGAAGAGATCGAGGGTCAAGATCCGATTCTTATGGATGTTGAAGACGGATTCCTTCAACTAATTGGAGGGAAAGAAGTCCAAGATAGTGAGTCTTATAGATAGTAAATGTTTTTCAAAGTAATTATGTTGTTGGGCTAGTTTGTAAAGGAAATAACTTGTTGAATTGTATGGAATATTTTCCTAGAGAAGGCTCTAGATTTTGCATTTGTTAATGTAGGAAAATACTCAATCTAAGAGCCAAGTTTTGTATCTTTATAAAACTTTGTTGTTTGCTTCGACACAACCTTTATAAATTAAAATACAAATTTTGATTTCATATATACATTAAATTTTGTTTAAGAAGAATGCATTTTTAGGAGCATTGTTATTATTGTTAAGGTCAACTATTTAATCAAAAGCAATGAATTGAATCAATAACTTTATACAAGTGCAATGCTTGAACAATTTCTTAATTTTTCTTTCATAGCTTGAAAATCAAGATAAGGAACATTGAGGATATTAAACATATGAATGCAATTAATATTGTACTTTTTGTAATCATCGTATTCTAATTTTTTCATACTTTCTCTTTCTTTTTAAATTTCAATATTTTATTTCATAACTTGAAAACACAAGATAACAAATAATAAATAATGAAAATATCAAACAAATAAACATAACTATATCATTTTTTATAACAATCAATTTGCACTCGTGGATAATATTTTTTTTTTTATAAATTCTAAATTTTTTTTCTTTCAATTTATTATAATTAAAAAGATAATAACATTATATATCATTAAATAAAATCAATTAATGAAAAAATTAT
>JZKD02S1673465.1:345452-365542 GCA_000966675.3 Picea glauca | reverse complement strand
ATCACTTCACTTTATTATTTAAATAATTTCTTCTTTGCAAACACTTTGACTACTTTGACCTTTTGAGGCTTCTAGATGACTCATGAGGGTTCTCCAACTTCACATGGCCATAAATCTCTAATC
Source organism: Picea glauca (assembly GCA_000966675.3). Classification (NCBI taxonomy): domain Eukaryota; kingdom Viridiplantae; phylum Streptophyta; class Pinopsida; order Pinales; family Pinaceae; genus Picea; species Picea glauca. The sequence continues at coordinate 365,419 of JZKD02S1673465.1, read as the reverse complement.
GTGAGGATTTATGTGATGTTCCACATACCACCGGAAATGGCATGACATGTACTATCCATCTAGAATCGTTTTACCTGCAAATAAATCAAAACCGATACCATTATCCATCAAACAAACTTGGATCCATTACCCAAATCTTTGTGCTACTGGAATTCGCTACCAGACTTTCTTCAAGGGTTGACATCAATGACAACCAACCTAATTAATCAACAGATAATATCAACGATTGACAACTAGGATTTAAGTTTCAAAGTCTTTTCGATCGAGTAGAACAAACAAGCCAAATTCAGAGCCATATTCTATCAACGTGATTTAGTTTGTGGTATTCCTTAAACCACCATTTAGTAGAAGACTTAAAACTTCTGTTAGACAACAATTTGTGGTAATATTTAAACCACCATTTGAGAGCACTTCCAATTAGCAGAAGACATCAAATCCTAGCTAAATTAGGAAATGTTCTAGAAACCAATGAGCCTTAGATCCAAGTTCCATAGTTTATGGTCTTCCTTAAACCACCATTTAGTAGAAGACGTCAACTTTTGTTATTAATTTGGTTTGTGGTCATCCCAAAACCACTAGATTCAAAGAGAACATTCAACCATTGGTGGTTGTTCACTTCCATATCTCATTTCTCTGCTTGGACTCACATACACCCCTTCACATTAAGGGGGGGAGGGGGATTTTGGAAACCTAATCTGTTAGGGTTATGCATTATTCACTTGATAAGGAATATGACAAGTCAAGTGAATGAGAACTATCATCGAGAGTCTAAGAGATCTCTTGGAAGATCTATCCAAAGGTCATAGATCATGTATTTATAAGTGTACTATATTAATAAAATGCATTCCACGTTGATTTCCATTTGTGTGCATTCTAACACATATGAATGTTGAAGGTAAGTTATGAAAAACAATTTTTTATTTTTTTCTTTATGTTCAATTCCCATAAGAGTTTATAATAGAATTATCTGGTTAATAGTGTTAGATACATAGAAAATAGAAAAAAAAAACATTTTCATAAATAATTTAAAAGAAATAATGAGAAAATAGATATAAACTCAAACTAGGGTACCATTATGATTATCAAATGAGCGTGGAGAGAAAGGAGGAGAAGAAAGTATACACACAAAGTAAAACAACAAAATTCTATTGCATTGAAATGAACCAAGTAAATAAATACAAACACAATATAATAACTAAATCATGTGTTTGACAACTTGAGGTTACGAAATAAGAGTATAAAATTCCTATCAATTTCAATCCAAATTCAATCCTTAAATGATTCACTTCCCTAAATTATTATTTAATGTAATAAACAAAATATATCTAAAGTAATTAGAAATAGATCTCACTTCAAAATCATGCAACATAAAGAAATAATAATTATCACTTCAAAATCATGCAACATAAAGACAAATAATAACTATCAAGGACAAGCAAGGACAAAAAGAGAGATTCTAAATCAAAAGGAAAGTTTAAATTATGGGTGCACCTATGCCAAATGGAAAATGAATATACTTATATTTTTCATAAATTTCTGCTTGATTAAGGTGTGATTGATTTCTCATTTTTCCTTCACATAATCCAATAATGGATGTGTTTGGCCGCTAAGGAAAGACACCTCAAAGAATATCCAATAATGGGTGTGTTTGGCAGCTAAGGAAAGACACCTCAAAAAATGAATAATGAATGTAAAATAAGAAAGAAATCCCAACTAAGGAATGGGATACATTAATTATCCAAGTGAATGCTCAAAACACATCAAAGATCATTAGTGATGAACCCTCTAATAAATTCTTAAGGAGGATATGTAGGTTAAATAATAATAATATTATAATGATGAAAAATAATCATGAATTTTCCATTCACATGGATGAGCATTAAAATGATGATTATATGACTTGCAAAAAAATCACCTTGTATGAGGTTTAAAAATGATTCCAAAATTTTTCTTTGGGTATTAAACATAATCTTATTTATAAAAAAAATATTAACAAGGTTCAATTTCTATAAAACTTTGTAATTTAGATAGAAATATAGTTTGTATAGAATCACATAATTTTCTATGGAGTGATCTAATGCAATGTAATGTCTAGTTACAAGAAATAGAGTTTCATTAGGTCTACTAACACCTAAAATTAACGAAATCCAAGGCATAAAAAATGAATTTAAGAAACATGTCCAAATGCCCGTAAAAACTAAGAAACTAAAAAATAAACTTACAAAAATAGGCATGAAGTTCCTATACATCCAAATAAAGGGAAAATCAACATAATACAACAACCAAATTATGAACTAAGTGAACAATTGCTAACTACAATATTATCATATGTCAAAAAGTGCATTCAATCTAACTTTTTCCATTATATTTATCCCTTTGTATAATTAAGGGAAACTATTAAAAGTTATTAAAAGTCAAGTGTTCATGCTTGTCATTCAAGCATGAAGAAAACTAGCAAAGACAAACATGAATTAGAAAACTAGCAAACTTACAAAAACATTGTAATCATAAAAATATAAAATTTACATGTACAATAAAATAAAAGAAAACAAAAAACAAAGCACACATAAGATGGAAAAACAAAATACACATAAGATGCAACATGGAATAGGTGAAAATTATGAAGATGAACAAACCAAAAATGCATAATAAAAGAAATCAATTCAAGAAACCATGATGTAAATTTTAATAAAACAATTCAAGAAACCATGATGTAAATTTTAATAAATAAGAAGATTTTTTTTATTTTAATTCATGTTTTAACTAACTAAGATTCATATGTAATGCAACATGGAATAGGTGAAAGTTATGAAGATGAACAAACGAGAAATGCATAATAAAAGAAATCTATATGCGAAAACAATTCAAGAAATCATGATGTAAATTTTAATAAATAAAAAGTTTTATTTTTTATTTTAATTCATGTTTTAACTAAGATTCATATATATTGCATAAAAATATATATTTTTATTTTAGTTCATGTTTTAACTAAGATTTATATATATTGCTTTTGTAATGGGGATATTTTTTGGTGTAATATTGTAAGTTATGGGAGAAAGAATTCATGAACTGAGTTCATGGATTTCTCTATACATATATAGATATAGATGTGATTCCATATTAGTTTTAGTTTTAAAAAGGAGTGAGATATAAGTACCTAGGTGATAAACATGTTAGAAATGAAACAAAATGTCTACATGGTATGGTGTCGCTCCATTTTTAGATAGAGTAAAGATGAATCCGATTGCCAACTAATGTCTTGGATTCACATTTGAAAAAATTTGAATAAATGTAAAGAAAATGTGAATTAGTTCAAATACGAAGGTGGGTAACATAGAGCTATGTTTCTAAATAAGGTTTGGACAAATATGGTTGCCAATTAATGTCCTAGTGGCTTCATGTCACATTTCCCTACTACATAGATAATTTGAGTATGTACAATTTTTCCATCAAGTGTGTACATATAAATGCACATGATGATTCCATTATTGCATGTGTACCAATATCGTGTCCAAGGATAAGGGGACAATATTGATAATGAAACCCAAATATATAGTTGTTCTCTTCACCAATTCATTCACAGTTTGAACAATTATGTATAGTGGATTTATAATCTCATCATGATCATGTAGTTTCATTAAGTAAAGAGAAATAAGATTCAAGAATATAGGTAATATTTCACTTTGAGGATTTTGATAGAGGAATTTTTTTTTTCTGTATGTTATATATTATATGTTTGTGGGGATGGATTTTTCATGATTTTTTAGATATTTAATTAGAGTTTTAAAATATTTTTTCAGGTTTTTTTTGAACTTCTCTCTAAGTTGTAGGTTTAATAAAAATTAGAAACAATATAAACTACATCATATTTTCATTTAACAAAGATCTAAGTTTTTTGGTTCATGTTTCATGATCATAAGGTTTTAATGTTTAGTGACCTAAAAATATTAAAAATATTTATGTATTGCCATTTAACAAGGAAGATCTAAGTTTTTTTTTCATGTTTCATGATCATAAGGTTTTAATTTTTAGTGACCTAAGCATATAAAAATATTTATGAATAAAAAGTTGAAATCGATCCTTTAATAATTCCTTTAAACCATTTCAAAGAATACCCATGTAAAGTTCTAGGAAAGAGCTTTATAAAGATAAGTTCATAATAATAAGGTAAAAATGTTGATATGCACTTTCAATTTAAATGAGGTTTTCGAGTAAACCTTGGTATATTTGAAAGATGTTAGAGTGTAGGTATTGTTATCCCCATTTTGTGGGATAACAAAGGAGATTGTGTCTTGAGGCCCTCAAGTTGTAGATATGGAGTGCTGAGAGACCACATGACTAGCAGCATCCACTTGCACATATAGAAGCCCGTTCTATCACCACAGTTTGGATCCATTGTCAGTGCATCCACCACACCAAATAGCTTATGAAACGCAGATGGGTCTTGCTCCATGCAGTACAAGTCATGTATTGTGGCAGGTAATCACCCTAATATTTGAGGCATTTAAGCATGTTGTATTTAAGATGCTTTTGATTATAGAATGCCCTCTTGGACATTATGCTTTTGACCATGTTTCACCTTAGTGAGTGTCATGGACTTCTTACTAAGTGGCCAACTTTTGGGGAAGGGGTGCAACTGGGGGTCCCTTGAGGGGTTATCGTACAGTTCCTAACCATACTTACCACTTTCCGCTCATTTCATTCCCATCACATTTCTCTCTTCTAGGCCCTTTGAATTTAGTGACCCAAGAAGGGCATGTTCCTCATTTCATGGGAAGAAGGGGCTGAAGGTCGAGAGGGATGGTTGCTGGAAAAATATAAGACCCTGAAATATAAACCCTCTAGATGCTCACCCAGACAGGTCTTGAGAATGATGAACTGCTTCTCTTAAAATAATTGAAGACCTGGACAATATCAAACAGATAATAAATATCCCACTTGAATATAAGACTAACACAAGTGTGTTACAACTCTTTACATGGTTACCCCTATCGAACTTTGTGGACCTCTTTGTTCAAGTGACACTGTGCTACTTCCCCCAAGCTAATCGATTCACTATTGGGAGTGAACACGTGTTTGGATCATTAATTAATTAATGAATGGAAATAAATGGGCTTGGAAAAAGGTTGCATTGAAGAAGAAGGTGCAACACACCCCCTACAAAGGAACCCATAAATGAGATAATGCAGGCCCTTGTATGTCATGAAACTCATTGACCTATGAAGTCTAAACCCCTATCCACCTCATCATCCACTACATAACCTTGAATGGGCACCCTTGGGAGCACCCCTACTTGAGGGTTTTGGTCTACCCAATAGGACTTTTATGACCCCCCTCTCATACTTAAACTAGGTCAATTGTATAGGGTCTTGGAGCATTTGTTTAATTTGATGAGGTATTTTTGGTGCACATGTTGAGGTGCCTTGTTTATTAGATGTAGTTTTCACTTTCCATGATATTTTTAATTGAGAACCTTGGAGGGCATGCCTATTTGTTTTGCAGGACCTTGTTAGGTGGACAATTTTGGAGGAACAAGCCTAGCTTGGGCTTCCATGGGGCTTGAAGCCCCCAGGTTGGATTCCAAGGGCCCACATGTCAGATCATGATGAATTGCCTTTGGAGGCCTAAAAGACAGATTGGAATACATGACCTAGCCCTCACATACCAAACGACTTTCCTAGGAGAGGCAAAACGTCACTTTTGGAGGGTTGACATCACCTAAGGCCAGGGTTTGGTGGTGATGGAGGTGTTACTCATTCACACATGGAACATTATGAAGGAAGGAGGCTTTGAACCATGAAGAAGAGGCTTATATGAGTGACATGTGGCCTTTGGAGGCCAAGCCATGCTCCCCCAACTCCAACTACTTGCTACAAATGTCAATACGTCTCCCTAAAAGGGTGATGTCATCTTGATTTAGGGTTTCTAATGTACAAAAAGTGTAAATTAAATATTGTTATTTGGTTTAATTGGTAATATAATGGTTTTTGACCCCCTATCTTATGTTTTACCCTTTGAATGTGGACACACTATGTTTTAGAGTTTTAGTATAAATAGAGATCTTTTGTATCTCATTTGAACATAGCTCTCCCATGTGGAGAAGGATACTTGGATTAAATTTGTTCCCTTCTAGGGAAATTCTCTTCATCTCATTTGGTTACATTCTCTTGCTATGGTTTATCTTTTCTATTGGTGGAAGAATTGATTCACTATCTCTCTTGGAGTACTTTTCTTGCTTTATGTTGGATTTTCCTTGGTTAAAGGAGTTTATCTTGTTTATGCTTGCACTAGGTAAGGAATCCATTGTGTTGCTTCTTTCTTGGTTACAATTCTAATTTGATAATATTCTTGGGGAGTATAAGTGCATAAAACCCCACCAAGGCCATAATTTTGTCTTTAAATAAGTTGTTGCAGAAGGAATAGGAGGAGGAGTAAAAGGGTTTACACCCTCCTAGGGTTTTCCTTAGCTACTTTTTCTTAACTTGGGGAGTAAAAGGGCTTACACCCCCCAAGGAGGTAGCACAACTAGATCTGTCTCTTTTAAAGACTCCATAACCCAATAGTTAAAGGTGCTAATATCTTGCATTGGAGAAATAAATCATTGCATTGGGATACATAGAACTACGAGATATTGGAATTGGTCAAGTTGGAATCTCTTCTACATGTTATAAGAATTTTTGTGCCCTAAGGGCGTCCTCTTTTAGCCAAGAAATTTGTTTCTATAATAATTTTAATTCTACAACCATTAGGGATGCAAAAAACCCTTAACACGTTCTTGAATAACTTACAATTCATCTGTCAGAAGTTGCTAATAATTTACCCCTACAATCTACTAGGCCTAGCACATCTTTTGGGTGGATTACTTGTGTTTTTTGGTGGCTGATTTATTTGTTGTAACAAGTTGTTTGCTACATCCATAAGTTTGCAATTATATCTCTGCAATACTATTTCATTTCAGCCTTGTTTCATGCTAAAGTCTTGCTCTTTCATACTTGAATTAACTAGTCATTGCTAGCTTGTATCTTGCAATCTTAAATAGACTTTTAACATCTTTCTTTGCAGCTCTCGTCATCATTTTATTGCAAATATATATTACTTTTTATTTCTTCAATTAGGGACAACAAGTTTAACTTGCTTTTCCAACATAATATTGGGCTTAAATCTTCGTTTTCCTTGTGTCTCGGGAAGGTACGATCACCACTTGGAAAGTGTACAACGTTGTGGCATATATTATACCATCTATGAGACTATTTTCAATCCCTTTTTATGTTCCATCATTGAACTATAGGGGGAATCTCCTTCATCTCTTCACTTTCCATCTCATTTCCCCCAGGGTCATCGGGATTCCCCCCTTGAGCTGATTATTTCATCTCTAAAGTGATGGGAATACCTACATAAGGTGACATTGGATAGGTGTTCTCTTAGTTGTCACCATTTTGTGGTTAGGTTGGGATTTTCCCAACCTACAACTTCTACGATAAAATTTTGGCACTGTCGTCGAGGAGGATTTTGAATCCTCTTTCGAACCCTAACGACACCTTGGAAATCTATCCAAAATCCTTTTCCCTAGCTTACCTGGCGAAAAAGGATGTCCCCTTTCCACCATTTATGAGCTCTTCTTGAAGAACATTTGGTGACTCCACCTTCCCAGAACCCACCTTTCTTGGTTTCCCCCTTTCCATCCTTTGATGAGCCTTGATCTCATCTAGCGACTCCATTGATGTGTATTTTTAGTCAATGAAAATATGGCACCATGGGATGAACCCTCATATAGAACTTGTTATGCCTCGAAGAGGGTAATTTTACAAATGGAAAAGGAAAAGGTTGTTAATAAAGCTACTGAGGAAATGATGAATTGTATAAAAGAGTTATTTCCTTCCAAAGAACTATCCCTTGAAAATGAAGAAGTTCTCGAAGGACAGACATATGAAGAAAGTTACCAAGAAGATCCCGATAAATTTTCTCATGTTAAAGATCCATATGATACATTTGACGAAGACGAAGTGATCATATTTTCCCTTCCACTTGATGAAGATGTCCATGCCTCTACTCTTACACACAAAGACAAAGAGATGGTCATTTTCAGTCATGTTGATGGTCTTATGATAGAAAATTTAGATATGGTTGATGAGGATATCGAAACTTTCATATAGACTGGTAGACGTAGGTGGGATTTTGGTTGTCTCATATTTTATAGAGACCCCATTTACGACATTGAGGGTAGCCCTCAAGAAAAAGGGTTTGAGTTGTCATCTTTAGAGGACTACTTTTCATGTGTATATGATTCATATGTTTGGGAGCCTAATGACGACATGATTACATATTTATTCGAGGACTCTCACCCACCTTCATCCTTAATTTTCAAAGAATACCAGGACATGGCCATCTCAGAGTGATGAGAGGCTCACTCTACAAAGAGGAAGTATTTTCATATTGAATATTTCTACATGGATTCACATATGAATAGGCTCCATTTTCCTTTCTCTAGACCTGAGACTATCCCTTACCTCATCCCTTCTTCTCAGGGAAATCATAAGGTCTTATTGGGATCTCTCATATCTTCTTGGTCTTCTGGAAGCAACGATCATGTTAATGAGGATGAAGATGAGCCATCGTATACATATAGTATCCCTCTCAGAGATGGATTGACCACTCTTGTGGTTACACTTTCATGCAGGATGATCAGGCTGATGGTTTCTATTTCTAGCAGGATTTCCTTCCTCCCACCCATCTCCATGAAGTTCATTTTACGATTGATTATATATCTATTTATGGTCATGATCATTTTGTGTTGGAATTATCTTTGTCTTTTCACATGATTAAGCACAGAGGGAGATACTTTGATGAGATGATCCAATGGTTTCACTAGTTGTATGACTCCACATGACATCATCTATCACCTAATCTTTAGGCCCTCCGGGCCCTAGGTAAGTAGGTAGGTCATCTTTCTTTCCTTGCATTTGCATCTTGATTGCTCATGTTAGTTTAGATGCATTTCATATTTCATTTTCTCTACTTGCATCATGATTTCATGATTAATTTAGGATTCTTTTAAAAAATGATAAAATTTTCTTTTATAGATTAGTTTCATTTTTTATTTTGATATATATGGATGAAGGGTGATAAAACCGCATTGGATTTTATGGTTTCTTGTTTCAGTGTAGGCACAAGTCTACCAGGAGATGTTGTGATTCTCATGCACTCTACCTCAAGAACATGTCCCCAAGTAGGAGCCATATGTTATCCTCATTTTGTGGGATAACTAAGGAGATGATGTCTCAAGGCCCTCCGGTTGCAGATATGGAGTGTCAAGAGACCACATGGCTAGTAGTGTCCACTTTCACATATGGAAGCCTGCTCTATCACCACATTTTGGATCCATTGTCAACTCATCCACCACACCAACTAGCTTCTAGAAGGTAGATGGGTCTTTCTCCATGCAGTACAAGTAAGGTATTGTGGCAGGTAATCACCCTAATATTTGAGGCATTTAAGCATGTTGTATTCAAGCTTCTTTTGATTATAGAATACCTGCTTGGACATTATTCTTTTGACCTTGTTTCACCTTGGTGAGTGTCATGGATTTCCTAGTAAGTGGCCAACTTATGGGGAAGGGGTGAAACTGGGGGTCCCTAGAGGGGTTATCGTGTCGTTCCTAACCATACTTACTAGTTTTCGCTCATTTCATTCCCATCATATTTCTCTCTTCTAGGCCCTTTGACTTTAGTGACCCAAGAAGGGCATGTACCTCATTTCATGGGAAGAAGGGGTTGAAGGCCGAGGGGGATGGTTGCTTGAAAAATATAAGAGCTTGAAATATAAACCTTCTAGCTGCTCACCTAGACAAGTATTGATAACGATGAATTGATTCTCTTAAAAGAATTGAAGACCTGCACAATATCAAACACATAATAAATATCTTTCTTGAATATAAGACTAACACAAGTATGTTACAACGCTTTACATGGTTACCCCTATGGAATTTTGTGGACCTCTTTGTTTAAGTGACACTGTGTTACTACACCCCAAGCTAATCGATTCACTATTGGGAGTGCACACTGTTGATGATTAAATACACAACAAAGTTTTTCTCGCAAATTTTTGCTAAAAAGCCTATTAATATAAAAGATAAATTATAAAAGTAGGTGGGACCCCCTTGTAGATTGAATATCAAGTCTAGTGCTTATTCAATGTTATGTTATTGTTTGACACTACTTTCATGGTTGACAATATCTTGTTTTATTAGATAATGGATCAAGCATATTATACATGCTTGCCTTGTTGTTTGTTCTTGGATCTATTACTTGTGACACCTGCAACAGACGTATGTTAGTAACAACAAATGAAAGGAAATTAAAAGAAGAAACTATCATATGCTAACATGCTTTACTATATGCACTGAAAAGATTGTGGTAAATCCTAGCTAACATATGATAGCCATGTGATTTATCGAGGTTTTATAGAGCATAGTTGACATGCACTTCTGTATAGTGGAGATGATAATATATGATATGGGTAGCGCTCTTGGAGATTAAAGGTTGATGGTCTCGATGCATGGTTCAAAGTGGATGATTTGTTTGATTAGTAGTTGGCGCATACTAAGAATTGAATGAACTCGAAGTGTGGAGGTGATGTGCATTTACTGCACATCACCTTTACTCTTGTCGTTGGATGCCACCCTAGTCAGGTTATTGTTCACACATTGTTGTTGTGGTTATGCTCTAATTTCTTAGTAGGGAAGAACCACTCAACCAATTCGCGTTTTAAGGCATTCGATTACAAGTATGTTTTTTTGGGCCCTTCATGATTATGCTCTGGTTATGAAATGGATGTTGTCTCGGGTGTATTGGTTTGTGCCTTCCTTAAGTATTACAACTATGTAAAATTGTGATTGTGAATGAAATGTTGACGATTCTCTTTGCAATGATGTTGAAGTCATAGTATTACTAGTTATACTGGGCATTAGCAGTCATAAGAGATCTCTTTTGTCCTTGCTGGTTTAGTTAGAGGATCGTTGTTGGTCTTGGTGGGCTATCTTCACGCTTTTGTATTGCTGTATTCAGTCTGTGGGATTTTATGGGGTTTAATGATTGAAGCATTGAGTCACCACTCATTGTACATTCTATCATTGGGTTGTTTTCACTGCCAAGGGTTGCATAGTGAGTTATGTTGTTCCTTCTCAGCCCTGTCATCACCTCAGTGTTGTGGTTGTTTGGCTGAGGAGTCACGAGGATTATACCCTGCGTGTGTTAGGTATCATCATCAGGCTGAGGTGGAACCTTATTCCTCTGTTATGGCCTCTCCTGTCACAAGTTTCATCACCTTGTCCACGAAGTAAGTTGCGGTGTTCTCTGTGTATGTGCCATTAGTCTCAAATGTTTTACCATTTAAAGGAGCTGACTCTATTGTTGGCTCGAAAGTGAACCCTTAACTCCTCTAGTGTGAGGGATTTATAGAGAATATTGTTGGGCCTGTCAAGCTTACTATGGGTTATTGTGGATTGAATGTATTGTCGATTAATTTGAATACAGACTCACCCAGTTGGTCATATGACAATCATGTTGGTTTGGCATTTAGTTACTGCCTATGTTATAACAATGATAAACCTTTCATTGTTATTTTCACAACTCAAATTACACAATTGCTCTCCTTATGTTTAATAACTCAGTATTGTTTAGTGGAGAGGTTCGCTACCCCAATTTGAATTGATGCATGGGTATGTGTGGTTGTCACAACTTGTTAGGTCAATTGATTTTTACGACGGTGGTGGATTGGTTAGTTGATACACAGTCACTGGTATTTTTGTGTTAAGGATCATTTGGATGATTAGCTGACATTGGTTACAAATGCTTGAGGTTTCTCATGCGTACCGCGTTGTGTGTGTGGTGTTTCTCTCATGATAACTATTAGTTTCTTTTGGGGCCAAATGGTTATTGCAACTAGGAAGACTTTATGAACAACATCCATTGCATGCTTATGATTGTCTGATTGTATAAGCCGAGTGTACACAACATAGTCGATTACAGTGTGACCAAATCAAAGAAATATTGTATTAGATTGATGGCTCAACATGATGGGTTGAATTATTGCCATGACTGTGTGTTCAGTTTTGTAAAGTGTAATTGTTGCATTGTGGTGTTTTGATGGCTGCGCACTGTGTATAACATGGATGGCTTGAGTTTCACACTCAGGGATACCCACAGGGTTTTAAGCATGTTTTTGTTGCAACCCGATCATTTGTTGAGAAAGGCTTGTTGTTGATACCTCGTCGTGTTGGATGGGTGGCCCAGATTTTTAGAGTCACACTAAATTGGGCTTGCACAATGATGGAATTACACTTGCATGATTGAATTATTCAACACATATCTTGTGTTGGAATGGTGGTTGTTGTCTGTTTAAGTGTCAATTCAGGTTTTGCAATTTGATTTTGATTATTTGATTACTACCTATATAGGTTTAATGAATATCATTTCATTTTAAATGACAGGTCCGATTGCAGTGATAGTGTGACTTCACATGACTTTGAGTATGTTTTTTGATTGAACTAGTGTATGGGAAGTGGTTGTTTTTTATAGTAAACAGAGTGGGAATGGTTACTGTTCGAAAAATGATATGAGATGTGAAGTATATAAATGAAAAGAACAACACCCCTTTACAGATTGTGTGGAATGCATACATTCTTGTGATGACACAGTGTTGGAAATTTGATTATGAACAATGAATTAGTTAAATGCAGAGTAATTGTTATTTGGTCACAATAGTTGATGGTTGGTGCATCTCTTTCAACAAAATGTTTTATGGATCACTTAATTGATTTCATGAAGAGTAACCATTTTTCTGCCCTTCCATTATTTCATTTTCCGCTAATTACAAATCCCATCACCTTCCCATATTCATTTTTTCACTCCCTATTCTAAGATTGACTATAGTCAAGAGAATTTTGGTGTTAAGGAAGTTGAAGGTGGAGATGTCTTGTGTGAATTACGATGATGTTTTATCGGTTTTCTTTACATCTGATTTTTGTTTTCATTGAGCAGTAACCACGTCCTTTTCCCCCTGATTATATCATATTTTCGCTCAATACAAACCCCTCACATATCCCAAAACCATTTTTCACCCCCTTCTCGTTGATTAACAGTAAAAAAATTTGTATGGATTGGATTGCATGAGTCTGATGCATTGTTGAGCCAAAATCCATTTCATATCTTAAAAGAGTTGTCATGTATGGTTAATTAAAAAATCATTTTCTAATCAATCACGCATGTAGGGATGAGTTATTCGAATAAAAGCATAAAAACAGAGGCCTATTACGCCTCTGTCAAAGAGAAGGACTAAAGCATGATAGAATCAACAAAGGAAAGATGGCCTCACAATTGGAAACTATGGCTTTTGAGTCTTATTTTATCTATTATTGGTGATAGTTGACTTTAGGAATGTTTGGACAGTATGTTTAATTGTGGATATATGAGTAATGTTTTTTTGAAAATAATCCAAAATATCATGAGATAAATTAACAAATGTGAATATATGGATGGGAGTCACAAGGAGGTGTGATTTTCTTAACTAATAGTTATGTTATGATTATCATAAGCTAATGGGAGTCACAAGGGGTCCCACCTACTAGTTATTATTTATTTATGACCCTTATTATAATTATTACTCTTCCCCCTAACTAAAGTTAGTTGAGCCTTTTAATTAACTTAACTAATGAGTTGGTTCAACTACTTCAACCAATTCTAATTTGTTAAAAACAAAAGGAAAGGGAGGAACAAGAGGAGGATAGAAGCAAAAGCATGCTAAGGTTTTCTCTTTGAGTTTATGTTGAGATAATTTAGTTTTCATTCATTCATTATTCATCACAAGCCTAATTCTCTTTTATGATAGAAGGGTCTTATTGTAGACAACAATATTCAGGGCTGAATCACATCATTCAGACACCTATTTTTTAGAGGTGTTGATCTATCTTTGATAGTCTATGTAGACTTGTCTGTTTGTGAATTAATTTTCATGACTGACAAAGGCTATTGTGAAGAGTTGAGTGGGAAACAATCTATGGCAAGTCGATCTAGCTTCTAGAGTTCAGTTTTGGTTTTTTGTCAGAGGTCCTTTTGTATGTTCCATCGGGGATGTCTAAGTTTGACTTTGGTCCAAAGTTTCTACATGAGATTTTGTAAAGAAAATGACTTTTTGGTGAATTTGAATGAAATAAAGGATTGTTTTATGTCTCATTTGTATTGATTATCATCTTTGTGACTTTTCTTCTGTCTTTACATTTATTTCAGCAACTGATATGTTCAAAAAATTACATAAAAAGTGAATTTCCAACAAGCTTTTTGTTGATAAAATACTAGCATAAGCACTTGTAATTAATACTTGTGAGTTAGGATGTTATTTTGCTTGGCTATAAACATAGGGTTATATTCTCGTTTATTTTTCTTTAGCCAAGAAGAATCTGAAAATGCTTGAGCAAGATCATTTCAAATATTTTCCTCAACACACACGTGTTTGGATCATTGATTAATTAATAAATGGAAATAAACAAGTTTGGAAAAAGGTTGCATTGAAGAAGAAGGTGCATCACACCCCTACAAAGGCACCCATAAATGAGATAATGCAAGCCCTTGTGCGTCATGAAACTCATTGACCTATGAATTCTAAACCCATATCTACCTCATCATTGACTACATAACCTTGAAGGGGCACCCTTGGGATCACCCCCTACTTAAGGGTTTTGGTCTACCCAATAGGAATTTTATGACACCCCTCCCATAACTAAACTTGGTCAATTGTATAAGGTCTTGGAGCATTTGTTTAATTTGATGTGGTAGTTTTGATGTACATGTTTAGTTGACTTGTTTATTATATGCGGTTTTCACTTTCCATGATATTTTGACTTGAGATCCTTGGAGGGAGTGCTTATTTGTTTTGCATGACCTTGTTTGGTGGACAATTTTGGAGGAACAAGCCTAGCTTGGGAATCCATGGGGATTGAATCCCATAGGTTGGATGTTAAGGGCCCACATGATGGATCATGATGTGTAATATACCAGATATAAAATGTATGCAGAACATAAATAAAATGTTAGTAATGGCAGAATAACAACAATATAACCAGAACATTCACCACAATAACACTGAAATGATATGAGAATAATAACAGAAATAACACTTTGAATCTGAAAGCAATGTTCACGGGCCTCTTCGAGGGGGCAACCTCCAGTTGAGCAGAGCTCTATTACAATAATATCCCAGTTAGGGTTCTCATACCCTAGACTCCTATTTATACTAAAAAGAAGCATCTAGAGGAAGATCCTTCTAGAAGCGGAAGCTTCTATTAGGTCTTATTACATCCTCCTTATTCAATTTTATTGAAAGGCCTTATTAATATTGACCTTTATTACATCCGAATATATTGTTCTACCTATGTGCGGGTTAGGACCCTAACATGTCCGCCCCCTTAAAAACAACCTTGTCCTCAAGGATTGAGATGAGGAAATTGTTGCAAAATGGTAGTTGGTTCCCAAGTGGCATCTGTTGGAGTTGTATCTTTCCATTGGACTAGCACTTCCTTGACGGTTCTCTGACGTAGGCGACACTCACGTTGGTCCAAAAATACTTCTAGTTGTAGCCAAATGGATCCTTCTTCAGCTAAATCTGGAAGGTTGGTTTGAATTTGGCACTTAGCTCCAATCACCTTCTTTAAGCATGAAACATGAAAAACATGATGTATCTTCGAATGGCTGGGCAAAGCTAACTAATAAGCTACTTGTCCCACATGCTTGAGAATGGTATAAGGACCATAAAATTTGGGCACTAGCTTATGACAATGCTTGGCCTTGAGGGAATTTTTCTTGTAAGGTTGCAGTCGAAGAAACACCTGATCCCCTTATGCAAATTGATGTTCAGAGCAACCTTGATCTGCTTGTTGCTTCATGCGATTCTATGCCATGACCAAATTATCTTTAAGGGTACGAAGAATAGCCTCTCAAGTTGTAAGTGTTAGGTAAACCGCTTGGACCTTCGAGGCACCCGGTAAGTATGAGAGAACTGAAGGTGGCTTCTGTTAGCACTGAAAGTCACACTTTGACTACTAAAGTGTAAGCTCAACACCCATCAGAATGTAAAAGATAACTTTGGTTTTGAATAGGTAGATCAAAAATATGGATAAATAAAGAGAGAGGGAAACAAACTCCAGATTAGTAGGCTACACCAATGGGCAATGGAGTCACAAACATCCCACTCATATCAGGCACAAAAGTTGCTTAACAAAAAACAAGATTATATGCTGATAGGTGGAAGAAATGAAGAAGGAAAACATAAGATAGAATGTTCAGTAAATAGAGATCCTCTCAATTCTATGAATCAACAAATACTTTAATATAAACAATGACTGATGGGAAAAATACAACAGATCCTCTGTTGCTTAGGGATCTATAAATCATTAACAACCTTTGATCTTCAAATCTGCAATATATTCAAATAAGAAGAAATATAAAACAAGAGTTACAATCTGAAATCACAACTCTCATGAGTCTCCAATAGCAGTAATGCTTACAATCCTAAAATTCCCACAGGCTTACAAATGAACACACACAGAGAACTACCTATTCCTACTCTCTCTAGCCTCTCTTGGCTCATCCCTGGTGTTCGTTGGCTACTCCCTTGGGTAGCAACTTTGTGTAGTGCCCCTTAGAATGGAACAAGGAGAGAAGGTAATGCATGTGGGTAGTACCTGTGGGTAGCGCCTATGTGTTGCATGTCTGCAACTACATTTGTCCTCTGTTGCAAGATTGAGTAGTGCCTGTGAGTAAACCTACTCTCTGTAAGATATTACGCAGCGCCTTTGGGTAGCGCTTGTGTAACAATTTTGCATTCTGTAAAATATTATGCAGTGCCACCTATGTTGCATCTGCATAAGGGATTGGGTAGCTATGCCAAAATGCAACATCTTTGACTCTTGAATGTGTGTAGAGCTGTTTATGTCCTTCCATGATGACAAATCAATTTACTTAGGTGCTTTTACCACCGAGTGAAACTAGTACTTGGAAAAAATTCCAAAATTCATATAGCTAAACACCTAGAAGCATGTATAGGTGGCAAAACTTAATATGTGCATATCAGTTAACCTTCCCAAGAAGGAAAAACTTTCAAAAATGGGGTTTACCACTACCAACTACTTTGTCATTTTAACACTTAGCCTCACACTCTTCCTAGTGGAAAGAGTGTCTTCAACTGACTCAGTAGACTTCTTCTTCTTAGCACTGGTAGGCTTCTTCAGTATAGTTGTGCTCTCCTTAGCTATTGGTTTGTCATTTTCAATGGCAGCCTCAACCAACACCTATAAATTCTTTTGGGTTACTTCATCTTGGAAATGCTCCAGTTCTGCCTTTAGCTTCCTGTTTTGAGCCTAGAAACCCATGTTCCGTCTGTAAACATTCTTTAGCTGTTTACAAAGAGGCGAAGCCTTTCTCACTGCGAACCTTGCCAAGTCCAGGGTATGGTTGTAGCCAGTCATGAGCTCATTCATCTGAGCCAAGTGGACCATGTATTCTTCTTTGAGATGAGCTATTTCTCTCCTTGCATCCCTAAGCTGCTTAATAAGTCTTTTGTAGGTATGACTGCCAAGGGGGTTGGGGACATGTGTAGTCTCAGCATGATTCTTCTTATCCTTTTCTTCCATCTGTATAGGAGTTTCCTTGCATGTTTCATCGGTCTTCTCAAAACCTTTTCCTTTATGCTTCTTCTCTTGCACAACAACCTTTTCTTTACTTTTCATAGGTTTTTTACAATCCTTCATAGGGATTTCATCTTCCCTCTCCAAAGGTCTTTTTGTACCTTTACCCTTGATTTTTTGTACAGGGGTTTCTTGTAAAGGTTGTCCTTTGAAATCCCCCTTAGGAATTGATGACCTGGTGAAAGGTCTTTTACCTTTGATTTCAACTGCTGGAGAAGGAGAGGGAAAGAGAAGCTTCTTCCCTTTTTTGATGTCACCTTGGTAGAAGATGGAATTTCTTCTAACCCTGGTGGAGGTGGTGGTGAGAAATCTCTGTGTGGGGAAGGACATACCTTCTCCTCATCTTCTCTGACCTGCTTATTGATCTCTGAAACAGGGGCTCTGCCCTTTCTCTTCTTGTTGATCACTATTTTAGTACAGGTAGGTGATGAAGAGCCTACAATTTGTGATTGGGGGGTAGGTGTTGGTTCTATATTAAAGTGAGAAGAGACCAAAAAATTCTCCCACGAGATCTCTTTCTTTCACAACTCTTTCGAGACAAGCATCCTAATAAGTCCAGAGTGGAAAAGGTTGGAGTCCACATCCTTGGATTTGGCTTGCACCCTATCTGCCATTTTACCTATACTTCTCAGCAGGGAATATGGAATATTCATATAAACCTTACCAGTAAAATGCAACAAAAACCTTATGTGGTAATGGTACAGGGTGTTAAATCTCCCTTCACAACTAAAATATCTCTGTATTATTTTCAACATTCTGTCAAACTGGTCGATCAACTGATTCCTTGACACATTCTTAGATAAATAATTGGCTTGGTATTCATGCTTGAAAAGATATTTAACGAAAAGTGAACTCAATACCATGGCCTTGAACCAATTTTCTCCTGAAATGGGAATCCCTTTTGCAGCTGAGATGGAGGCTTCAGTTACCTCAAATTCCAAATCTCCAACTCTGGTTTTCTTGCCATCAAAATTTAGTTCAAATTGTTTTTCTACTTCTGAGTGGCCTCTCTGCATGTTTTGGCAGAAAGAGAGGCATCCTACTCTTCCAAACATTTCCCTTTCCATGGGTTCTGTGTCAAAAAGACGCATGTCCACAGGTTATGTTCAAACTATCTTGCCACCTTTGTGTGCTTTCTTCTACTGAGGGGTCTCCATGACTCAGGAAGAGGGTTCTTAAGAGGCTGTAAGGGATGTTATTGACCAAAAAACTTCAATTTAAGTCTCAAAAGCACAATGATGGCCCTCCAAATTAACAGTGCTTATAAAATGAACTTGGCTATGAGAAATGGACTTTCAAGCTCATACAGGTTTTCAGAGTGTAGACTATGAGGAAGTGATTCCGAACTGACTCTTTGTACAGGTTGAAAAGAAGCAAAGGATAATCAGAGAGGTTTGAGAAGCACCTCTGCGTAGCGCAATGCATACACAGAGGATGGGCTATTTCAGGACTGTGACTTTCAAAGGCTATGACTAAACACAATAATCAGACTATGGATACGAGCGAAGATGTTTATAGGAATAAAAATATGGCTCCCATACTACCCTGCAAGCTTAGAAAACCGAAACCCAAGCACAAATATCCTATGAAAATTAATATGCGAAGGAGGTTTCACAAGATACCTGTGAATTCAAAAATTGTTAGGCTCCTCAGCGCAAACTTAGGATGATATTGAGGAAACTTCGACCCTAAAATCTATCACAGCATCGGATTTAGTGGACATGCGATCGTCTGATCTGAACTGGAAAACTTACGCAGCGCATCACTACCGAAATTTCAAATTTAGAAACCGTTACCAAGGATCATAAATGCAAGATATTTTGAAATCATTTCAACCAACTTCAGGCACTAAAAACAAGGGTTAAGGTATCAGTCATGGTAATCATGACTTGGAGTGGGTGCATGATAATCATGACAGGCGCTATGGAAATGCCTGTTGAGTGGGCAGTGTTCTCCAAACCAAAAAATGATTGGATAGGTGAGTGGGGATGTTGAGGTATGCATGCGAGGTCATGAGTGATGAGAGAGGTGTGTCACATCAGCCTGGTCATGAGAGGTATCAACCTAGGGATGAATCATGAGAGGGGACATAAAGAATAGACCATGAACTCATAAGGGTTTAAGGACCAAAAAATGAATTGTGGATCAACACATGAGCTATGAATCAAAGATTTAGTCATCCTAAAGGGTCCTATCATAAATAACATTTAAAGGATGAGAAATTTATTTTAAA
>JZKD02S1673465.1:304888-329478 GCA_000966675.3 Picea glauca | reverse complement strand
GTTTCAGAGCATTTGGAGGCCTCCTTCAGCAGGGCCAAATTATCTAGGGTTTCAGTCATCCAGTGGGGCACACCATTCAGTGGGGGATTTCAGATCTACAGAGATTGAGAGGGATTTGGAGATTCGGTTACCTGGGTTGTTCTTACCATCACCCGATCTATCATTTGGCATATTTATTAGGGTGATTGGACACTTTTGGCAGCAGGTTTGAATTATCTAGGGTTTCAGTCATCCAGTAGGGTGCACCATTCAGTGGGGGATTTCAGATCTACAGAGATTGAGAGGGATCTTGGAGTTTCGGTCACCTGGGTTGTTCTTACCATCACCCGATCTATCAGTTGGCATATTTATTAGGGTGATAGGGCACTTTTGGCAGCAGGACCGAGTTATTGAGGGTTTCAGCCTTCTATTGGAGCGTGGCATTCTTCAGCTGGAGAGTTTGGCATTCAGATCTGCTTGTATTGATCTTCCTTTCTCATTCAGCCTTTGGAGGCATATTTTGTATTAGCGAGAGCATTTTGTAGCAACTCTTATCTATTGTCTATCTTCTTGGCCATCTTTTGAGCATTCCAGATCGGCATCTTCATTGTAGCAGGTTTCTCTATTTTATGAATAAAGAATAATTGAGATGTTTTGGCTTGTTTATCTTATTGCATATGGTTTAGGTATGTTCCATGGTTATCTCTTTCTGTTATTTGCTGCATACACACATATAAACACATCTAAAAGGTAGATCAACAAAGTGTTTGACGAAATACCTCACTCAGAAAAAGTTTTAAAAAGACAACAAACAATGATGATCCTTGCATAATGGCTTGGGATTATTACAATAACTAAGCAGATGATGTCTCGAGGCCCTTAGGTTGCAGATATGGAGTGTCGAGAGACCACATGACTAGTAGTGTTTGAAAATATGGAATCACACTCTATAACCACAGTTTGGATCCATCGTCAAGGCATCCACCACAACAACTAGCTTCTAGAAGGAAGATGGGTCTTGCTCCATGTGGTACAAGTCAAGTATTGTGGCAGGTAATCACCCTAATAGTTGAGGCATTTAAGCATGTTGTATTTAAGTTTCTTTTGATTATAGAACACCTGCTTGGAAATTATGCTTTTGACCTTGTTTCACCTTGGTGAGTGTCATGGATTTCCTATCAAGTGGCCAAATTTTGGGGAAGGGGTGCAACTAGGTGTCCCTTGAGGAGTTATCATATCATTACCAACCATACTTACCACTTTCCACTCATTGCATTCCCATCATAGTTCTCTCTTCTAGGTCCTTTGACTTTAGTGACCTGAGAAGGGCATGTACCTCATTTCATGGGAAGAAGGGGATGAAGGCATGGGGGGATGGTTGTTGGTAAAAGATAAGAGCATGAAATATAAACCTTCTAGATTCTCGCCCAGATAGGTCTTGAGAACGATAAACCGCTTCTTTTAAAATAATTGAAGAACTGCACAATATCAAACACATAATAAATATCTTGCTTGAATATAAGACTAACACAAGTGTGTTACAATGCTTTACATGGTTACCACTATGGAACTTTGCGGACCTCTTTGTTCAAGTGACATTGTGTTACTACCCCCCACGCTAATCGATTCACTATTGGGAGTGCACACGTCTTTGTATCATTGATTAATTAATTAATGGCAATAAATGGGTTTGGAAAAAGGTGTCATTGAAGAAGAAGGTGCAACACACCCCTACAAAGGCACCCATAAATGAGATATACGAGCCCTTGTGTGTCATGAAACTCATTGACCTATAAATTCTAAACCCCTATCCACCTCATCATCCACTACATAAATTTGAATGTGCACCCTTGGGAGCACCCCCTACTTGAGGGTTTTGATCTACCCAATAGGACTTTTATGACAACCCTCCCATAACTAAACTTGGTCAATAGTATAGGGTCTTGGAGCATTTGTTTAATTTTATGAGGTATTTTTGATGCACATGTTTGGGTGCCTTGTTTATTAGATGTGGTTTTCACTTGCCATGATATTTTGACTTGAGATCCTTGGAGGGTGTGCCTTTTTGTTTTGCAGGACCTTGTTCGATGGACAGTTTTGGAGGAACAAGCCTAGATTGGGCTTCCATGGGGCTTGAATCCCACAGGTTGGATTCCAAGGTCCCACATGATGGATCATGATGACTTACCTCTGCAGGCCTAAAAGACACCTTGGAATACATGAACTATCCCTCACATGCCAAACAACTTGCCTAGGAGAGGCAAAACGTCACTTTTGGAGGGTTGATGTTACCTAGGGCTAGGGTTTGGTGGTGATGGAGGTGTTACTCATTGAAACATCGAACATTGTGAAGGAATTAGGCTTTGATCCATGAAAAAGAGGTTTATATGAGTGACATGTGGCCTTTGGAGGCCAAGCCATGCTTCCCCAACTCTGACAACTTGCTACAAATGTCAAAACGTCTCCCTAAAAGGGTGATGTCGTCTTGATTTAGGGTTTATAATGTGAAAAAAGTGTAAATTAAATATTGTTATTTGGTTTAAGGGGTAAGATAAGGGTTGTTGACCCCTTATCTTATGTTTTACCCTTTGAATGTGGACAAACTATGTTTTAGAGTTTTAGTATAAATAGAGATCATTTGTATCTCATTTGAACATAACTCTCCCATGTGGAGAAGGATACTTGGATGAAATTTGCGCCCCTCTTGGGAAATTATCTTCATATATTTTGGTTACATTCTCTTGCTATGGTTTATCTTTTCTATTGGTGGAAGAAGTGATTCGTTATTTCTCTTGGAGTACTTTTATTGCTTTATGGTGGATATTTCTTGGTTAAAGAAGGAGTTTATCTTGTTTATGCTTGCACTAGGTAAGTAATCTGTTTTGTTGTTTCTTTCTTGGTTACAGGTCTAATTTGTTAGGCTTCTTGGGGAGTATAAGTGCATACAACCCCACCAAGGCCATCATTTTTTCTTGAAATAATTTGTTGCACAAGGATTACTAGGAGTAAAAGTGTTTACACCCTCCTAGGGTTTTCCTTAGCTAGTTTTTCTTAACTTGGGTAGTAAAAGGGCTTACACCCACAAGGAGGTAGAACAACTAGCTCTTTCTCTTTTAAAGACTCCATAACCCAATAGTTAAAGGAACTAGTCTCTTGTATTGGAGAAATAAATCATTGCATTGGGATATGTAGAACTATGAGATATTGGAATAGTTCAAGTTGGAATCTCTTCTACATGTTATAAGCATTCTTGTGCACTAAGGGCGTCCTCTTTTATCCAAGCAATTTGCTGCTATAACAAGTTTAATTCTACATCCATTAGGGCTGCAGAAAACCCTAAACACTTTCTCGAATAACTCATAATTCAATCGTCAGAAGTTGCTAATAATTTACCCCTACAATCTACTAGGCCTAGCGCATATTTTGGGTGGATTACTTGTGATTTTTGGTGTCTGATTTCTTTGCTATAACAAGTTTTTTGCTACATCCATAAGGCTGCAATTATATCTCTGAAATACTATTTCATTTCAGCCTTGTTTCATGGTAATGTCTTTCTCTTTCATACTTGAGTTAAGTAGTCATTGCTAGATTGTCTCTTGCAATCTTAAATAGACTCTCAACATCTTTATGTGAACCTCTCGTCATCATTTTATTGCTGATATATATTATTGTTTATTTATTCATTTATGGACAACAATATTAACTTGGTTGTCCAACATAATATTGGGCTTGTATCTTTGTTTTCCTTGTGTCTCGGGCATGTACGATCACCACTTGGAAAGGCTAATACATTGTGGAATATATTCTACCATCTACGAGACTCTTTTCAAGCCCTTTTCACCTTCCATAATTTACCTATAGGTGGACTCTCCTTCATCTCTTCACTTTCCATCTAATTTCCCCCAGGGTCATCGAGATTCCCCCTTTGAGGTGATTACTTCATCTCTAAAGTGACGGGAATACTTGCCTAAGGTGAAAATGGTTAGGTGTTTTCTTAGTTTTCACCATTTTGTGTTTAGGTTGGGCTTTTTCCAACCTACAACTTATGTGATAACAGTTACCATCCTCACATAAGGAGCAAGAAGGATCTTAATTCATTTTCGAGTGGGAAAGTCAAAATCATCCAATGTATTTACAACATGCATATTGTTAAAACAAATTGATTATGTGTAATGTATATCATGACCTTTATTTCTTTCCCTATTAAGATTTTCACATAATAAGAGACAAACAATCACTAGTCAACATTCATCAAACAATACACATATATTTTTAAGGAGAATCCTCATGGGGAGGAAACTCCATTTATTATCAATCTTAGATAAATGTTGACCAATAAATATTTACATCTATAGTCTTTCACAACCTTAGGGATTCCACATCCATAGGGTTGTATTTACAATACGTTGTATTATTGATATCAAAATCAAGTTCTATCATTTCCTCAAGAAACTTCCTTATTCTCTATTTTACAACAATATTTAAGTTGGATGTGATCCTTCAATCATATTTTGTAATCAAATTGTACAACATCCAACCTTATAACCCTTCTCTTTATCTTGCATCCCACAATCTGATGGGAATTTTCCAATAATCAATAATGATTATTCATTCTCTCTTATGTCCCTTCAATTATCAAACTATTTGACTCCCCTTTTCTAATTGATGCCATCTGTCAGTTGACACATCCCAGTCATTGAATTCTATAGAGACATCCCCTCCTTGATGACACCTCTCTAAATGAAATAATATTATTGACAATTCTCCCTATTAATTTTTCAATCCATGTCATTAATTTGATCTAGTAAATCTTTCATCCAAGTCGTCAACATATGTGCAATGGTCAACCCCACTCTACTTGATACTCTAGTTGAATTTGTTGTTGATATTATTTTAGTTAGTTATTATCTATCAATAAATCAACTTGGTTCAATCAACTTCCTTAGTTGATCCTACCTCTAATTTCTAGTCTTCTTTTAGTTGATCCAATTTTGGATCAAACCTCCTCGTTTTAGGTGTTTCTAATCCCAAAAAACTTATTAGTTCTAAAGAAGATAAGGAAATTTGTTCTTCACCTCCTTTAACATATACCATTTTTCCAATTTTGGATCAAACCTCCTCATTTTAGGTGTTTCTAGTGCCAAAAAACTTATTAATTCTAAAGAGGATAAGGAAATTTGTTCTTCACCTCCTTTAACACATACCATTTTTCCTTTTTAGGAAATTATTCCTTCAAATCAATTCTCCTCTATGGTATACCACTAAGAGTTTCACCAATATTCCTCTACAACATAGTGTTTGGTTCCAACTCAATTTTCGCATCTAACACCGAGTCTCCAAACTTTGGAAACATTGTGAAATTATTACCCCCCCTCATCGAACATGGAAGGTTAAAAAATATTCAAATTATTTGCATTGATAACAAAATAAATGATCACATATGGTGGCAAATCTAATTGAAAATAATTTCCCCCACTTATTGCATAATATCAAAGGGACAATAGCTAATGTGTTTTAGCTTATTCGATAGGATTTTTATCAATTTTTCAGTCAAATGTAAACACACCATATCTGCCACATGGATTGATGAGATACCCTATGTCAATCACTCCTCCCTTGTACCTTTTTTGTGCTCTTTGAATTCCTCTTAAACCTCCATATGTTGTATTATTTTGATGAACCTAATGTTTTGTCTTGGTCATCATTATACTCCATCGAATTCTCTCAAGTACATTGAGAAAATGAAATTTCAAATGGTGATCGAGGAAACAATCCCAAACATGTTTCAAAGGTGACATACTGCTAGAGTTATGAACTACCTAATTACAACAATGGTGTATATAGGGTATCCTCTTATCCAAAGTCTTAGGGTGACTTATGTTAAACCCCCCCAACAAATGAGCCATAACCCTATTTACCACTTCTATGTATTCATTCATCTGTAGATGAGATCTTGTATTCCTTCTCAACACAATATCCATTATACCCCATAACACTCCCCAAAATTGACTTACAAATATATTACATTTTCCTAAAATAATTGATTTAGGAAATCCAAAGTGTACCCATGTTCTTTGAGTAAATGACTTAGTTTCTTATTCTTTATTCATGGTATTTGTACAAGAAATTATTGCACTATCTTGTTGAATTTTTTGACTACTATGAATAGGTAATAATTCCCTTGTCTAGTCTTTAGTAATCCTCCAAGGAAATACATCAAAATTATCTCCCATGGTTGACCCAATACAAGCAAAGGAGATGTATATAATTCCAGTTTCTTATTAGAAGGCTTCAATATACAACAAAATACACATGGAAAAATATTTAGCGACATGAGTGGAAATGTTTGGCCAACACACACATCTCTGGAATTTTAATAAGGTCTCTCAAGCTCCAAAATTTCCAAAAACTCTAGAAGTATGGGATTCTCTTAACTAAAAGGTTATACATTCTATAATATATCACTAATCGGTATACATAGCTTACCATTTTTGTCCAACAAGACATATCACAAATGGTAGTCAAACGTCTTCATTACCTGATCTGAATTGGATCCACACAAGAACAATTGGATACTGACATAGGATTTATGACAATTGATATTGATAAGGGATGATATTATGGATGAGGGGAGACTGGGTTGTTTGTGTGAAGGTACCCATGCCATCACGATCGTTGTCCATCCCTACAATTAATTAAATCACAAGGAAAACACATGAGGCGTAAAATCAAGGAAGAATGTTATTGTTAAAAATATATATCATGTATTCAAAATATAAAATAACAAGAGACCTCTTCCCTAATGTACAAAAAAAAGGAAAGACGAGGGAGGATAAATGAGCTTGGGGGAAGCTCAAGGGTTTGGGATACTCGACCTTCCATCTATCCCTCTAATTGATCAATCCTTCTATATATTGTTTCCCCACAAGGGAAGAGGGGTTCTTTGGCTGAGAATGAAGAAGAATGTTTCCTAGACTTCAATGAGGAGCATAAGGATGAAATATAGATCCTATAACATGTCCATTACTACATAGTAAAGAACCTAGATGAAGCTAATTAAATGTTTGTTTTCCCATTTGGGTTTGCAAGGTAAACTATCAGTTCTTATGTGTGAATATATTTGTTTACTATGTTCTTTTCTCTGTCAATGAGTCTGAAATGAAGTTGCTCTATATTTTAATGGTTTCCCATGCGTTATTAGTTAACAAAGAGAATTATTTTTTTTGACAGAAACGGTTAGGAGATTTTTATATTAAAAATAGTGGGCATGCCACTGGGTTCGATACATCGAAACTAGTTTCTTGTAAACATGAAACCAAATGCCTAAAGATGTTAACATAGGACAAAGTTTGGGAGCCAAAACTATTTTAGCGATCCAAAGCGGCTTCGCGTTATTACATCATTTCTAGCTTGGAAGTTTTTTTTCTTTTTCGACACCGTCCGCCATTCCATGCTTTGGTCCTAAGAGTGATTTTCTATCGGGCCTAGAGGATCTTCCTCGTCAGCTAGATCAACCCAGCTTGAGTTCCAGGGGTCTGACTGGATTGACGACTTGGGACTGGCTTCTGCTTGAGCTTCCCCTTTATCAGGGTCTTTGATTTTGGCTTTGGCTTCTGCTTCTTTTGCCTTTCCATGGGCCTTGCTTTAAGTGTGCAACTCCGATTGAGCTCCCGTCCACCAGGTGGGTATTTGGCTCTTGGGCGCCCTTTTTTTCCTGGGTAGTTTGTCACAGTTTTGGGCTATATGCCTCGTTGAAAGTAGTTCCTACACCTGAAACTGAGATTCTCATAATCGAGTTTTTGGTTCCTTGAGTAGTCCTTTCCCTGAAGAATTATTTCAGCTGGGAAGCCTTTGGTGAAGTCCATTTCTACACAGATTCACGTGAAGGTGGAAAAGGCTGGCCTGGAATCCGGGCTTCTGTAGAGGAACTTTCTGAGGCCATTGCCAATGGATTGAAGAGATGCGTCCCCCCAGAAGTGCAGGGGAAAATATGGAAGTCTCACCCAGACAGGAGCTGAAGAGATACAGTCTGTGGAAGGGTCAAAAGTAGGGGTCCATAGTTGAATGGACAGACCTGCTCTGCCCCAGAACCACAGTCTGGAGTTAAACACCTTGTCTCTATCGCTTGTAGATTCGAAAACTACCACAAATAACCCCTTTTCACAGGGGCAGGTAGTGACTTCTCCATCTAAAAGTGGGTACCAGTTGGAAGAGATCCAGGAGAGAACATCCGGAAGATTGGGCCAGAATCCATTAAACCTGCAGACCAAAGCGTGATTGTCATAATGTCGAGCATGAGTTAGGGCGTCCTGAGGCATTTGTATTGAGACCGTCGGAGCTTCAGGAATTGTTGCATGCAGCCCAGATGACCGACCTTGACGAGAGGCACCCTCATGGACCGTTGCATGCAGACCGAAAGGTTGTCGTGAAGCTACCTATTTGAAGGAGGGGCCTTAAACTGGTGGGAGACCTGAGAACAATGCGGATGAAGCTCCAGGGGGAGCGCAACTATGACGGGGAGCCGAGACTGAAGGGGTTGTCGCCGCAACAACACCAGGAGGGGCACCTTTTTTCTGAGTAGAGGGCGAGGGAGCCGCCATTGGAGCCTACGGAGATTGTTGTAGCATCAGTGGAGGGAGGAGGAGGGCGGGGGGGGGCACTGGGCCGACGACCTGCAGGAGGTCCAGGAGTGCAGGAGCGCGTAACCTAATCGCTCCTCGGTAGTAAGTTTGTTAGTATTAACAAAGAGAATTTTTTACCATATATTATTTAAGGTTTTATTCCATATATATAGTCTACATGAGCAATAAAAATAACCCAATAACTCTTATTTCTCCTCCATCCATCCATTTCAAATATGGGAAATTAGTGGACCTCATTCTAAAGATATTACAATAGTGTAGGGAGCTGTTAATTTGGTTTCTTAATGGATATTAGCGAATTTCTCTCTCTTATACTTTGAAATTTCATTCCCTAAGATGAAATTCATTTGATGGTTGGTGTCTTCTCACTCCCCACAAGTTGTACACTTTCTCAGGGATGTAGTTTACTCACTGGTTGGTGTCATGTTATTCTCGATAGCCTATACATTGCATTCTACCTGTTGGCTAGGTCGTATGTTTCATTATAATTGTTGGCTAGGACACACAATGCAATTTTATCTTACTTGGGTAGCTATTATCACTTGTGGTTTGTATGCCCTTCCCACACATCCTCTCTCTCTCCTGCATGTTATCATTCCTCCCCACAAGCCACATGTTCCCTTCACTAAACATTGTGATTGGGTATTGGATGAGAGTTGTGGGTTTGTGTGAGGTTTTATCCTTTTTTTGGCTGGACCAGGTCTTAAGTGAATGGTGTTTTCTTCACAATAGACATAAATCTTGACATATGACACATGAGTGCCTTATCCATGTTTTAGAATTGAAACCACATATGTGTTAAATTCAAGTAGTATTTTATGTTTAAAAGGAAAAGGAGTATATGCAGAGTGCATCACTCATTTGGTAAATAAAACTTAGTGTGGATGAAGGAGTGTTGTATGTTCGTAGTTGCATAGTAAGTGCATTGTCCAATTGTCCTAACATAATTACAAAGAGACGTACTTTAAACCTTTTGATGTTGTTTTTCTAATCATAGAATGTTGTTATTCATATTGAAATTTGAGTCAAGTAAACAAAACTACATGGATATAATTGAATCCGCTCCATATTTAGGAATTGGCTTTGACTCTTTTTGCAAAAACAAACATCTTGAAACCAATATAAATAGAGACCTTAATAATTTTAACTCCACATGAATTCATGTTGATGAAATGGGAAAACCATGGGACAATTGTTCATGGATCATATGGTATCAAAGCCCAAGTTTGAATACACTTGGTGAGACTTGTATGGTAAGTACCAATAGTGACTGCATAAGAAGTGGACAAGAGTTGTTGCCAGGGCTAGAGAGAAGCATAGCACCAACAATAAGAGGGGAAAATCATGAAAACATAAGGAAGAAGATCCCAATATTAGGTTGGATCATCTTAAGTAGAGAATCACCATAATGACATCAATGGTAACAAATATATTGGCAGTGAAGGGTATGGAAACACCCTCAATGGAGGCTTGTCATGAAGACCAAAAGAAATAGGAAAATAAACATGAGATAGAGTGCAATACTAAGACATAGATGGGAGAATGTAGTTATAAAAAAACACAAGTACGTTTCCATGTAGAGGAAAAGGTGGAATTCAAGCCATATGCCAAGGAATTTGATGCCATTAAATCGAACCAATGACTATAGTAGATGGAGGTATACTTCAAGGTACATGAAGTAACTGGGAAGAAAAAGATCGCATATGCTCAATTGAAAATTGAAGTCCATGCTTTGGCATGGTAGTAGAGTGATGAAATCGACAGTTCACTAGAAACTGAGCCATTGGTGACCAATTGGAAGGTGTTCAAGGACATGATCAAAGCCTAGTTCTACCCAATCAGATATGAGGAGCATCAAAAATTTGTATGGCATTAATTTAGGTATATGTAAGGGAAATCAGTGTAGGAGTTCACTACAGAGTTCAAGAAGAGGGCTATTCATATAGGTGTCTCTCTCAAGAGCCCAAACATGTTGTTCAATTACTTGGGTGCATTACTACCTTATAATTAGAAACAATTGATGTTATTCAAAACAAAGACGATTGATGAGGGAAATGTTCAAGCATAATACCTCAAGGAAGACAAGCAAAATAAGCAATCAGGTTTTCACAAGAAAAATAAACCATAAGAGTAACAAAAAGAGGGAAAAACAAGAAGAAATGGAATGAGAAAAATATCGTGGTAGAGACATATGAAGAAACACCTTCCACTAAGTAATGAAAGGGTTTTTATAGAAAGGGACACACTTAGGATCACTATTGTTGCACCCTAAAAAGTGTCCCAAACATTTCCAAAAGAAGAAGAAGAAGGCATTGATAACAATGGATTCTAAGGAAAGGGTGGACAACACCATAGAACTGGAAGGGAATATAAGTTGCAATAATATTTAGAAATAGGTGGCATTAGTTGGTCGTAGTCACAAGGAGGAGAAGGATATTATCGATCTATTCTACATCATTGACCTATAGGTGGAATCTCCTCCATATATTCACTTTCCATCTCATTTCCCCAGGGTCACTAGGATTCCCCCCTTGATGTGATTACTTCATCTCTAAAGTGACGGGAATACATGCCTAAGGTGAGAGTGGGTAGGTGTTCTCTTAGTTGTCATAATTTTGTGGTTGGGTTGGGATTTTCCCAACCTACAAATTGTGCGATAAACTTTTGGCACCATTTCCGGGGAGGATTTTGAATCCTCTTCCGAACCCTAATGACACCTTGGCAAGTTATCCCAAAGCCTTTTCCCTAGATTTCCTGGTGACTCCACCTAAAGGATGTTCCCTTTACACCCTTGATGATATCTTCTTGAAGCTCATCTGGTGACTCCACCTTCCCAGAACCCACCTTTCATGGTTTCCCCCTTTCCATTCTTTGATGAGCCTTGATCTCATCTAGCGACTCCATTGATGTGTCTTTTTAGTCAATGAAAATATGGCACCATAGGATGAACTCTCATCCATAACTTGTTATTCCTCGAAGAGGTTACTTTTACAGATGGAAAAGAAAAAGGTTGTTAATAAATCTAGTCAGTAAATGATGAATTGTATAAAAGAGTTATTTCTTGCCAAAGAACTAGCCCTTGAAAATGAAGAAGTGCTAGAAGGACAGACATACGAAGAAAGTTACCAAGAAGATCCTAATAAATTTTCTCATGTTGAATACCCGAATGATACATTTGTCAAAGATGAAGTGCTCATATTGCCCTTCCACTTGATGAAGACGCCAATGCCTCTACTCCTCCTACACATGAAGACAAAGAGATGGTCATTTTTTGTCATGATAGTGGTCTTATGAAAGAACCTTTAGATATGGTTGATAATCATATAGACACTTTCATACAAAATGGAAAATGTAGGTGGGATTGTGGTCATCTCATTTTTTATAGAGAACCTATCTACGACATTGAGGGTATCCCTCAAGAAAAGGGGTTTGAGTTTTCATCTTCAGAGGACTACTTTTCATGTGTATAGGATTCATATTTTTGGGAGCCTAATGATGACATGATTACATATTTATTTGAGGAATCCCAACCACCTTCATCTTCAGATTTGGAAGAATACCAAGATGTGGCCATGTCAGAGCGATTAGAGGCTCACTCTACAAAGAGGAAGTATTTTCATATTGAATATTTCTACAGAAATTCACATAAGAAGAGGCCATGTTTTCCTTTCTATAGACCTGAGCATGTCCCTTACATCATCCCTTCTTCTGAGGGAAATCATGAGGTCTTCTTGGGATCTCTCATATCTTCTAGGTATTCAGGGAGCAACGATCATGTTAATGAAGATGAAGATGAGCCATCGTCTACATATAGTAACCCTCTTCAAAGATAGATTGACCAGGATTTTGGTGACACTTTCATGCAAGATGATCAGGCTGATGGTTTCTATTTCCAACATGATTTCCTCCCTCCCACCCAACTCCATGAGTTTCATTTTACGATTGATTATATATCTATTTATGCTCATGGTCATTTTTTACTAGAATTATATTTGTTGTTTCACATGATTAAGCACGTGGGGAGATACTTTGATGGGATGATCAACTGGTTTCACATGTTGTATGAATTCACATGACATCATCTATCACCTGATCTTCAGGCCCCCTAGGCCCCAAGTAAGTAGGTAGGCCATATTTCTTACCTTGCATTTTCATCTTGATTGCTAATGTTAGTTTATAGGCATTTCATTTTTCTCTACTTTCATCTTAATTTCATGCTTAATTTAGGAATTTTTGAAAAAATGCTAAAATTTTCTTTTCTAGAATAGTTTCATTTTTTGTTTTGATATATATGGATGAAGGGTGATAAAACCACCCTAGATTTTATGGTTTCTTGTTTCAATGTAGGCACAGGTCTACCAAGATATGTTGTGGTTCTCATGCACTCTACGACAAGCACATATCCCCAAGTAGGAGCCAGATGTTATCCTCATTTTTTGGGATAACTAAGAAGATGATGTCTCGAGGCCCTCAGGTTGCAAATATGGAGTGTCGAGAGACCACATGACTAGTAGTGTTTGAAAATATGGAATCCCACTCTATAACCACAGTTTGGATCCATTGTCAACGCATCCACCGTAACAACTAGCTTCTGGAAGGAAGATGGGTCTTGCTCCATGTGGTACAAGTCAAGTATTGTGGCAGGTAATCACCCTAATATTTGAGGCATTTAAGCATGTTGTATTTAAGTTGCTTTTGATTATAGAACACCTGCTTGGAAATTATGCTTTTGACCTTGTTTCACCTTGGTGAGTGTCATGGATTTCCTAGTAAGTGGCCAACTTTTGGGGAAGGGGTGCAACTGGGTGTCCCTTGAGGAATTATCATATCATTCCCAACCATACTTACCACTTTCCACTCATTGCATTCCCATCACATTTCTCTCTTCTAGGCCCTTTGAATTTAGTGACATGAGAAGGGCATGTACCTCATTTCATGGGAAGAAGGGGTTGAAGGCCTAGGGGGATGGTTGTTGGTAAAAGATAAGAGCATGAAATATAAACCTTCTAGATTCTCGCCCAAATAGGTCTTGAGAATGATGAACTGCTTCTCTTAAAATATTTGAAGAAGTGCACAATATCAAACATATAATAAATATCTCGCTTGAATATAAGATTGACACAAGTGCGTTACAACGCTTTACATGGTTACCACCATGGAACTTTGTGGACCTCTTTGTTCAAGTGAAATTGTGTTACTACCCCCCAAGATAATCAATTCACTATTGGGAGTGCACACATCTTTGTATCATTTATTAATTAATGAATGGAAATAAATGGGTTTGGAAAAAGGTGTCATTGAAAAAGAAGGTGCAACACACCCCTACAAAGGCACCCATAAATGAGATATATGAGTCCTTGTGTGTCATGAAACTCATTTATCTATGAATTCTAAACCCCTATACACCTCATCATCTACTACATAAATTTGAATGTGCACCATTGGGAGCACCCCCTACTTGAGGGTTTTGGTCTACCCAATAGGACTTTTATGACACCCCTCCCATACCTAAACTTGGTCAATAGTATAGGGTCTTGGAGCATTTGTTTAATTTTATGAGGTATTTTTGATGCACATATTTGGTTGCCTTGTTTATTAGATGTGGTTTTCACTTTCCATGATATTTTGACTTGAGATCCTTGGAGGGTGTGCCTTTTTGTTTTGCAGGACCTTGTTCGGTGGACAGTTTTGGAGTAACAAGCTTAGATTGGGCTTCCATGGGGCTTGAAGCCCATAGGTTGGATTCCAAGGTCCCACATGATGGATCATGATGACTTACCTCTGGAGGCCTAAAAGACACCTTGTAATACATGACCTAGCCCTCACATGCCAAACAACTTACCTAGGAGAGGCAAAACGTCACTTTTGGAGGATTGATGTTACCTAGGGCTAGGGTCTGGTGGTGATGAAGGTGTTACTCATTGAAACATCAAACATTGTGAAGGAAGTAGGCTTTGATCCATGACAAAGAGTCTTAGATGAGTGACATGTGGCCTTTGGAGGCCAAGCCATGCTTCCTCAACTCCGACGACTTGCTACAAATGTCAAAACGTCTCCCTAAAAGGGTGACGTCGTCTTGATTTAGGGTTTATAATGTGAAAAAAGTGTAAATTAAATACTGTTATTTGTTTTAAGGGGTAAGATAAGGGTTGTTGACCCCTTATCTTATTTTTTACCCTTTGAATGTGGACAAACTATGTTTTATAGTTTTAGTATAAATATAGATCATTTGTATCTCATTTGAACATAACTCTCCCATGTGGAGAAGGATACTTGGATGAAATTTGCGGCCTTATTGGGAAATTCTCTTCATATCTTTTGGTTACATTCTCTTGCTATGGTTTATCTTTGCTATTGGTGGAAGAAGTGATTCGTTATTTCTCTTGGAGTACTTTTCTTGCTTTATGGTGGATATTTCTTGGTTAAAGAAGGAGTTTATCTTGTTTATGCTTGCACTAGGTAAGGAATCCATTTTGTTGTTTCTTTCTTGGTTACAGGTCTAGTTTGTTAGGATTCTTGGGGAGTATAAGTGCATACAACCCCACCAAGGCCATCATTTTGTCTTGAAATAAGTTGTTGCACAAGGAATACTAGGAGGAGTAAAAGTGTTTACACCCTCCTAGGGTTTTCCTTAGCTAGTTTTTCTTAACTTGGGTAGTAAAAAGGCTTACACCCACAAGGAGGTAGAACAACTAGCTCTTTCTCTTTTAAAGACTCCATAACCCAATAGTTAAAGGAACTAGTCTCTTGCATTGGAGAAATAAATCATTTCATTGGGATATGTAGAACTATGAGATATTGGAATGGTTCAAGTTGGAATCTCTTCTACATGTTATAAGCATTTTTGTGCCCTAAGGGCGTCCTCTTTTATCCAAACAATTTTCTTCAATAAAAAGTTTAATTATACAGACATTAGGGCTGTGAAAAACCCTAAACACTTTCTCGAATAACTCATAATTCAATCGTCAGAAGTTGCTAATAATTTACCCCTACAATCTACTAGGCCTAGCGCATATTTTGGGTAGATTACTTGTGATTTTTCGTGGCTGATTTCTTTGCTGTAACAAGTTGTTTGCTACATCCATAAGGCTGCAATTATATCTCTGAAATACTATTTCATTTTAGCCTTGTTTCATGGTAATGTCTTTCTCTTTCATACTTGAGTAAAGTAGTCATTGCTAGCTTGTCTCTTGAAATATTAAATAGACTCTCAACATATTTATGTGAACCTCTCGTCATCATTTTATTGCTGATATATATTATTGTTTATTTCTGCATTTATGGACAACAAGATTAAATTGGTTGTCCAACATTATATTGGGCTTGTATCTTTGTTTTCCTTGTGTCTCGGGCATGTACAATCACCACTTGGAAAGTATACTACATTGTGGCATATATTATTTCATCTACAAGACTCTTTTCAAGCCCTTTTCACCTTCCATAATTTACCTATAGGTGGACTCTCCTTCATCTCTTCACTTTCCATCTCATTTCCCCCAGGGTCGTCGCGATTCCCCCTTTGAGGTGATTACTTCATCTCTATAGTGATGAGAATACCTGCCTAAGGTGAAAATGGTTAGGTGTTCTCTTAGTTGTCACCATTTTGTGGATAGGTTGGGCTTTTTCCAACCTACAACTTATGTGATAGAAGGTACCATCCTCACATAAGAAGCAAGAGTGATCTTAATTTGTTTTCGAGTGTGAAAGTCAAAATCATCCAATGTGTTTACAACACCCATATTGTTAAAACAAATCGATTATGTGTAATGTATATCACGGCCTTTATTTCTTTCCCTATTAATATTTTTAGATAATAAGAGACAAACAATCACTAGTCAACATTCATCAAGCAATACACACATATTTTTAAGGAGAATCCTCATGGGGAGGAAACTCCATTTATTATCAATCTTAGATAAATGTTGACCAATGAATATTTACATCTATAGTCTTGCACAACCTTAGGGATTCCACATCCATAGGGTTGTATTTACAATACCTAGTATTATTGATATCAAAATCAAGTTCTATCATTTCCTCAAGAAATTTCCTTATTCTATATTTTACAACAATATTTAAGTGGATTTGATCCTTCAATCATATTTTTTAATAAAATTGTACAACATCCAACCTTATAACCCTTCTCTTTATCTTGCATCCCACAATATGATGGGCATTTTCCAATAATCAATAATGATTATTCATTCTCTCTTATGTCCCTTCAATTATCAAACTGTTTGACTCCCTTTTTCTAACTGATGCCATCTGTCAGTCGACACATCTCAGTCATTTAATGCTATATAGACATCCCCTCCTTGATCACACCTCTCTAAATGAAATAATATTATTGACAAGGCTCCCTATTAATCTCTCAATCCATGTCATTAATTTGATCTAGGAAATCTTCCATCCAAGTCGTCAACATATGTGTAATGGTCAACCCCACTCTAGTTGATACTCTAGTTGACTTCGTTTTTGATATTATGTTAGTTAGTTATTATCTATCAATAGATCAACTTGGTTCAATCAACTTCCTTAGTTGATCCTACCTCTAATTTCTAGTCTTCTTTTAGTTGATCCAATTTTGGATCAAACCTCCTTGTTTTAGGTGTTTCTAGTCCCAAAAAACTTATTAGTTCTAAAGAAGATAAGGAAATTTGTTCTTCACCTCCTTTAACATATACCATTTTTCCAATTTTAGATCAAACCTCCTCATTTTAGGTGCTTCTAGTGCCAAAAAACTTATTAATTCTAAAGAGGATAAGGAAATTTGTTCTTCACCTCCTTTAACACATACCATTTTTCCTTTTTAGGAAATTATTCCTTCAAATCAATTCTCCTCTATGGTATACCACTAAGAGTTTCACCAATATTCCTCTACAACATAGTGTTTGGTTCCAACTCAATTTTCGCATCTAACACCGAGTCTCCAAACTTTGGAAACATTGTGAAATTATTACCCCCCCTCATCGAACATGGAAGGTTAAAAAATATTCAAATTATTTGCATTGATAACAAAATAAATGATCACATATGGTGGCAAATCTAATTGAAAATAATTTCCCCCACTTATTGCATAATATCAAAGGGACAATAGCTAATGTGTTTTAGCTTATTCGATAGGATTTTTATCAATTTTTCAGTCAAATGTAAACACACCATATCTGCCACATGGATTGATGAGATACCCTATGTCAATCACTCCTCCCTTGTACCTTTTTTGTGCTCTTTGAATTCCTCTTAAACCTCCATATGTTGTATTATTTTGATGAACCTAATGTTTTGTCTTGGTCATCATTATACTCCATCGAATTCTCTCAAGTACATTGAGAAAATGAAATTTCAAATGGTGATCGAGGAAACAATCCCAAACATGTTTCAAAGGTGACATACTGCTAGAGTTATGAACTACCTAATTACAACAATGGTGTATATAGGGTATCCTCTTATCCAAAGTCTTAGGGTGCCTTATGTTAAACCCCCTCAACAAATGAACCGTAACCCTATTTACCACTTCTATGTATTCATTCATCTGTAGATGAGATCTTGTATTCCTTCTCAACACAATATCCATTATACCCCATAACACCCCCCAAATTTGACTTACAAATATATTACATTTTCCTAAAATAATTGATTTAGGAAATCCAAACCCATGTTCTTTGGGTAAATGACTTAGTTTCTTATTCTTTATTCATGGTATTTGTACAAGAAATTATTGCACTATCTTGTTGAATTTTTTGACTACTATGAATAGGTAATCATTCCCTTGTTTAGTCTTTGGTAATCCTCCAAGGAAATACATCAAAATTATCTCCCATGGTTGACCCAGTACAATCAAAGGAGTTGTATATAATTCCAGTTTCTTATTAAAAGGCTTCAATATACAAAAAAATACACATGGAAAAATATTTAGCGACATGAGTGAAAATGTTTGGCCAACACACATATCTCTAGAATTTTAATAATGTCTCTCAAGCTCCAAAATTTCCAACAACTCTAGAATTATGGGATTCTCTTAACTAAAAGGGTATACATTCTATAATATATCACTAATCGGTATACATAGCTTATCATTTTTGTCCAACAAGACATATCACAAATGGTAGTCAAACGTCTTCATTACCTTATTTGAATTGGATCCACACAAGAACAATTGGATACTGACATAGAATTTATGACAATTGATATTGATAAGGGATGATATTACGGATGAGGGGAGACCGGGTTGTTGGTGTGAAGGGACCTATGCCATCACGATCATTGTCCACCCCTACATTTAATTAAATCACAAGGAAAACACATGAGGCGTAAAATCAAGGAAGAATGTTATTGTTAAACATATATATCATGTATTCAAAATATAAAATAACAAGAGACCTCTTCCCTAATGTACAAAAAAAAGGAAAGACAGGGGAGGAGAAATGAGCTTGGGGGAAGCTCAAGGGTTTGGGATACTCGACCTTCCATCTATCCCCCTAATTGATCCATCCTTCTATATATTGTTTCCCCGCATGGGAGGAGGGGTTCTTTGGCTGAGAATGAAGAAGAATGTTTCCTAGACTTCAATGAGGAGTATAAGGATGAAATATAGATCCTATAACATGTTCATTACTACATACTAAAGAACCTAGATGAAGCTAATTGAATGTTTTTTTTCCCATTTGGGTTCCCAAGGTAAACTCTCAGTGCTTATGTGTGAATATATTTGTTTACTATGTTGTTTTCTCAGTCAATGAGTTTGAAATGAAGTTGCTCTATATTTTAATGGTTTCCCATGCATTATTAGTTAACAAAGAGAATGTAGTTATAAAAAAACACAAGTACGTTTCCATGTAGAGGAAAAGGTGGAATTCAAGCCATATGCAAAGGAATTTGATGCCATTAAATTGAACCAATGACTATAGTAGATGGAGGTATACTTCAAGTTACATGAAGTAACTGGGAAGAAAATATCACATATGCTCAATTGAAAATTGAAGGCCATGCTTTGGCAAGGTAGTAGAGTGATGCAATCGAAAGATCACTAGAAATTGAGCCATTGGTAACCAATTGGGAGGTGTTCAAGGACATGATCAAAGCCTAGTTCTACCCGATTAGATATGAGGAGCATCAAAAAATTGTATGGCATTAATTTAGGTATATTTAAGGGAAATCAATGTAGGAGTTCACTACAGAGTTCAGGAAGAGGGCTATTCATATAGGTGTCTCTCTCAAGAGCCCAAACATGTTGTTCAAGTACTTGGGTGCATTACTACCTTATAATTAGCAACAATTGATGTTATTCAAAACACATACATTTGATGAGGGCAATGTTCAAGAATAATACCTCAAGGTAGACAAGCAAAAGAAGCAATCAAGTTTGCACAAGCAAAATAAACCATAAGAGCAACAAAAAAGAGGGAAAAATAAGAAGAAATGGAATGATAAAAATATTGTGGTAGAGACATAGGAAGAAACACATTCCACTAAGTAATGAAAGGGTTTTGATAGAAAGGGACACACTTAGGATCACTATTGTTGCACCCTGAAAAGTGTCCCAAACATTTCCAAAAGAAGAGGAAGAAGACATTGATAACAATGAATGCTAAGGAAAGGGTGGACAACACCATAGAACTGGAAGGGAATATAAGTTGCAATAATCTTTAGAAATAGGTGGCATTAGTTGGTTGTAGTCACAAGGAGGAGAAGGATATTATCGAGCTATTCTACATCAAAATAGACATGAAACAGATTAGGGTAGATTCTTTGTTTGATACTGGTTCATAATCAAAATTGATCTTTTCATAGTTGGTTGAGAAACTTGGTTTAGAGACATAGGACCATATGCAACATACCCCTTGGTCTAGATAAGGCAAGATGTGGAATTGAAAGTGACCAAGAAATTAAAGATAAAGTTTTCCATCAACCGTAACTTTTTGGATGAAGTGGTCAGAGATGTGGTTCTATTGGATATATGAAGAATCATCTTCGGAAGCCCATAATTTTATATGAGAGATGCCATATTTAGGAGGAGAGAAAACTGGTATAGGCTAGTCAAGGATGGAAAGGAATATTCCATAAATGCACACAAGGAAAAATCCAAACTCTCTTTGATCAGTGCTCATATGGCTAGAAGAGTCATGGGAAACATAAAGAAGTTTTTCTTGTTTTCTTTTAGAGAAGGGAAACCACAAGGAGAAGGCATCAAGTTGGATATGAAGGCATCCTTGGAAGTACATAGTGGCAAGTAGTGCCAACAACCACAACAATTGATTGAAGCTTATAAGAAGGTGTTTCAATAGCCTTAAGGAATGCACCTAAGTGAGAGGTTGAGCACGAGATTCAATTGTTTTTGGAGTCGCCATTGCATAACATTGGGTTGTATAGGCTATCCATCATCAAAGAAGAAGAAGTGAAGAAGTAGTTGCAACAAGCCAAGTTATTCACTAATATAGACCTCAAATTAGGTTACCATCAAGTGAGAATTAAAGAAAAATACATGTGGAATACAATGTTCAAAAGAAGACAAGGTTTGTATGAGTGGTTAGTTATGCCTTTTGGTTTATTCAATGCACCCACAACTTTCATGAGACTGATGAATGATGTGCTATTCCTTTTCATTGAATCATTTGTAATAGTATATATAGATGACATACTAATATACAATAAAACATGGCAAGAGCACTTATCACATGTGACATGAGTACCAGAGACATTAAGGAAGAATCAATTGATCACCAATTTTCATAAATGTGAGTTCAGGAAGATATCCTTGATAGTTCTTGGACACATGATTGGTGGAGGATATATGAGAGTGGCACGAGAGTGGATTTGGAAAATATTGTATCCATCACCCAATGGCCTTTTCCCAATAATGTGACAAAGGTCACGATTTTCACAAGAGAAACACAATACTTTCAAAATTTCATTAAAACCTTTCCAATAATAGAAACATCAATGCATGCCTTGACCACCATAGGAAATATATTTCATCATTGTAAGCCACAAAAAAAATCATTTGAAGACCTAAAGAACAAGGTCAGTGATGCTCCAGTCTTAGCCATTCCAAATTTGTAGTGACCTTTTGAGATAGAGACAAATTCCAATGGACATGCATTGGGAGTAGCGCTCATGCAAGGAGGAAGAGTCGTGTGTTACCATTCAAATTTGTTTCATGGATAAATAATTGACTACCCCATGTATGATAAGGATATATTTTTTATTGTATAAGTAGTGAAGAAGTGGAAGAACTATCTCTTGTGAAAAGAGACCATCATACACACAAATCGTCAACCCCTTTAGTATTTGAAAAGTAAGAGAAAGATGTAGCAGGTGAGGCATTAAAAGTGGTTGGGATTCTTTCAATAATTTCACACATTGATAAAGTAAAATAAATGAGCCATGAATAACCTAGTAGACATTCTCTCTCAACCACCATTGAAGAATATTTCAGATTTTGGAGTGATAATGCAGCTTGAGCCTTTCATTCATGATCTTCTGAGTGAAGACTATGAGGGAGATGAAGATTTTAAAGGAGTATACAAGCAATTGAAGGAGATACCGGTCACTACCATCGAAGGGAATGGATATCACCTCTAATATGGGTTGTTATACAAGTTGGACAAGTTATTCTTACCTTAGTAAAGAAGATTTTAGTTGATGAGAGAAGCACACACTTCTAGAGTTGCTAGTCATTTTGGCATGATAAAGACAGTGGAAAATTTACAATAGTATGTGTATCCAAGGATGTAGGAGTAGGTGGTGAATTTTTTTAGAGGCTACATTCTTTGTAGCACTATAAATCCAAGCAATTGGAAATTTGGCCTATACATGCCATTGCCAATACTAGGCAAGCATTGGGAGAACATCTCCATGGACTTTGTTAGAGGTTTTCCTATAAATTGTAGAGGCCATGACTACTTATCTTCCATGGTGAATTAATTTAGAAAGATGTGTTTGATTATCATGTGTAAGAATACAATCTATAGATGAGAGGCCACTTATCTATTCTTAAACCATGTTTGGGTACATTTTGGATTTCCAAGATCCATCATGTTTGATTGAGATAACAGGTTCTTGGACATATTTTCCATAGAAATTTGGGAGAGAATGGATACCAAGATGAAGTATTCCACTACATTCCATCCCCATACTAACAGATGAAGCAAGGCTTTCAACTAGAAATTGGTATAGTTGTTTACAGGTCATGATAGCAAACATCCAAAGACATGGGATGATCAATTAGTTTACATTCGACACTCCTACAATCGAGCACTCCATTCTTCTACCAAAAAATCTCATTTGCATACCTATTTTAGTTACTTACCTCCTTTACCATTTTATATTGTGTATGGACAACAAAAGGATGAAGCAAGGCTACAAAGAGATGAAAAGAAGGAAAGCAAATTTGTGGACAAGATCAAATAGATACATCTAAGGGTTCAAGAGTATCTTGAGAAGAGCCAACAATAGTATAGACCTAGGCATGGATAGCATGTGGAGGATCATAAATTCCATGTTTGAGACAAGGTGTGGCTCTACCTCCATAAGGAGTGATTGAAAGGAGGAATGAAGAAACTCAAGCCCCTTAGATACAAATAGTTTGGCATCATTGAATAGGTGAATGCGAATGCCTTAAGGTTTAAAATCCCTCTTTATATGCAGACCAATTTAGTGGCGAATGTGGAGTACTTGAAGCCAATTGAACATACCATGTTGAATGAATAAGAAGATCATTAGTTTCTCCCTAGTGTTGAAGACTTTGCAGTGCATGCTCTAGAAGAGTTGAAGGAAGACCCGATTCTACAGTGTAGGGAACAAGTAACTCACAAAATATGGAAAGAGACATGGAAGATTGGTCTCAAAGAACACACTCCAAAGAAGGAAATTGTTATGAGAGGAACCAGATTTCAAGACATCTCCCTCACCTATCTTTGGTAGCTTTTAGGGACCAACAACTTCCTAATGGGGAGGTGTGATCTAAATTAGATTTTCATAAGAAAAATTGGTTGCCAGCACGATCTCTATGACAATTAACATCAGAAAGCCATGATGATATGGACAATAAAGGAGATTGGGTTATTGGTTTGAAGGGCCCCATGCCATCACAATTGGTGTCCAACCTTACATTCAATTAAATCAAAAGGTAAGAACAAGAGATGTAAAGTCAAGGAATAATATTCTTGTAAAAAAAAAATCTTGTATTAAAAAAAAAGAAAACAACAAGAGACCTCATACCCAATGTACAAAAAAAAGGAAAGGAATGGGAGGAGAAATGATCTTGTGGGAAGCTAAAGGAATGGGGATGTTTGACCTTCCAGTTATCCCCCTAGTTGAGCCATCCTCTCATGTATTGTTTCCCTACAAGGGAAGAGGGGTTCTTTAGATGAGAATGAAGAAGAATGTTGCCCAGAATTCAATGAAGAGCATAAGGATGAACTATAGATATTATAACCTATCCATTGTTTCATTATAAAGAGCTTGGTGGAAGCCAATTGAATGTTGGTTTTCCCATTTGGTTTTCAAGGGTAAACTCTAAGTTCGTAGTGTGAATCTATTTGTTTTATATGTAGTTTTCTTTGTCTATGAGCTTTGAATTCACTGCATAGTTAAGCATTGGCCTTGACGCCTTTTGAAACACACATAGATTGAAACCATTCTAAATAGAGACCTTAAGAATGTGAACTCCATAGACATCCATCTTGACAAAAAATGTAGGCCATAGGTTAATCATTTACAGATCACCACCTACTTCAACTCTATTAAAATCGAATTAATTCCTCTATCCTCTCATACTCAATCTACATATCTTCAAATGAAAAAGGTTGTAGTTGCACAATGGTCATTGAAACTATCATTGATCCTAGTGGTTTTGTAATATACCAGATATAAAATG
This sequence comes from Picea glauca, assembly GCA_000966675.3. Taxonomy (NCBI): domain Eukaryota; kingdom Viridiplantae; phylum Streptophyta; class Pinopsida; order Pinales; family Pinaceae; genus Picea; species Picea glauca. The sequence goes on along the minus strand of JZKD02S1673465.1, from coordinate 304,980 downwards.
TATGCAGAACAGAAATAAAATGCTAGTAATGGCAGAATAACAACAATATAACCAGAACATTCACCACAATAACAATGAAATGATATAAGAAT
>JZKD02S1673465.1:276003-298074 GCA_000966675.3 Picea glauca | reverse complement strand
CCATAGTGAAACTGGGCGTTGGTCAATTCCTAAAATGCCATGGGATGAAAGAGTGTGTCACCTTTGTGACACTAATAAGGTTGAAGATGAAAAACACTTTCTCTTAGATTGTCCAACCTATACCCATATTAGATCTCATTTTCAAAATATTGATCACACTACCAACCTTCCTAACCTTTTAATTCAACAAAAGTATGGTGATCTTGGAAAGCTTCTCTTAATGCTTTTCGAGCACAAAAACAAAATTCTAAAGAATCACAAGTAATCACTTACCCTCTTAAGATCCAATAGACCAATTAGATCTTAGTGAACGTTAATCATGATCATCATCAATTTTTTTTCAATTTCTTAGAAATTTGAGTTAAGTTTCATTCTTTTTAGTTTTTTTATTATTTATTCTTCCTTTTTTCTTTAGCTTTATTGATACTATATTTTCCTAGATTCTTAAGTCAAATTAATCTCTATCTTACTTTATGATCACTCTTAAAGTTTCTTATATCCAATCTTAATTTTTACCTTTTGCTTTTACTTTATTTATTATTCAATTATTACCTTTTGCTCTTACTTTATTTTTAACTTTATTTATTATTCAATTATTATGATAGATATTACACTTACTTTTATTCTTTTAGATTTTTATTGTTCCCTGGTTTTATGACATTCTTTTACATGGAGTCGAGAACTTTGTTCCTTTAGAGAAGATGTCATTGGTCCTCAAAGTTATCTCTACAATCTTTGTATTAATTGTAGCTTTTCTTTTCTTCTCTATGTGGCTTTGTGTCTCGATGATGGATCTTTCTATGGATTCAAAATATAGACCAAAAACAACTAAAACTGTAGATATTTTAAACATCTCCAAAAACAATCAATCTTATATACATTCATCACATGATACACATATATTTCCAAGAAAAACTATCATAGAAAGAAACTCTATTTATTATCAAGCTTAGACAAATGTTGACCAACAAATATTTACATATGTTGTCTTGTACAACCCGTGGGATTCCACAATCATTGGTCTACATTTACAATGCTTGGTATTCCTCGTAATAAATTAAGGGCATGTCCTTTCCTCAAGGAAATTCCTTCTTCTTTATTTTGCAACAATATCCAAGTTGATTGTGATCCTTTAATTGAATTTCACTATTAGAATATCCAATCTTCATCCTTCCAACCTTCTTTCAATCCTACAATCTACCTTCTTATGGGCCTTCTCTAATATTTTTTATTACAATTCATCTTCTCTTATGTTCCTTTATTTATCAAAAATTTTGAATACCCTTTTATAACTAACAACATTGGTCAATCTATCTAGTCATTGGATGTGAGGTAGACAATCCATCCTTGTTGACACTTGTTTAGCTAAGATAATATTGTTGATACCAATCCTTAAATCCATATCATTTTTCTAATCTAGGAAATATCCATCAATCGTCATCAACATATGTGCACTAACCAACCCTTGTCTAGTTGACTTCATCATCGATGTTTTTTGATTTGATTCTTCTCTATCAATTCTAGTCAACTTGGTTCAATTAATTTCATCAATCGACCCTACCTCTAGTCTCTAGTTTTCTTCTATCCAATCCATTTTTGAATTAGGCCCTAAAGTAGTATATATGTGTGTGTGTGTGTGTGTGTTTAGATCTTTATTTGGAGGTTGCATCCCTCCCTAGTTTCATTGATGGGATGAAAGCAAAACTACCATGCTCTTTCAGTGAGGGAAATACCCATACCCCCTCCATAGGATGGATATGGACAATCTAAAAGGGAAGATAATTGAGAATGAAAGGGCCATGAAAGTTGTTGAGAAGAAACTCCTATAGAACCTAATGGATTATTTTGGAAAGTAAAAGAAGTGTTATGTGAAAAAGGTAAAGAGTATTTTACTATGTTTTGTTACATTTTCATGCATATATTAGAGTGTGTATCATGATTGTATGTGAAATTATAGAGCTAACTTAAGTATGAAAAGGAAATGAATCCATTTTTATAAACATTATAAAGGTCACAGTAAGGTAATAGATAAGAACCCAAACTAGGGTTTCACTATAATTGTAAAAAACGTGTCGAGGAAAGAGGACGAAAAAAAAGTGCATACAAATAAGAACACAACATGAATTTATTGCATTCAAATAATTCATGTAGTTAAATATAAAATCAACAAAACAACTTGGTTACATGTCATCAACTAGTGTTTAGTGAACTCAAATTATTCCAATTAATAACTAGACCTTAATTAAATAATTCTCCTTAACTATTATATTATGAACTAAAAAAATAACTACAAATAATACTTAACCCCACTCTAAACACATACAAGATATAATAGAAAAACTAATCAAAGATAAGAAACCAAAAGAGAATAATAAAGAATATATGAAACCTAATTTATAGATTCAATGACCTCAAAATATTCCTCAATTCAATTTTAGTGTTTTACAGTCCTCATGTTGCCTTCACAAAGTCAAATCATTATAGGTGAGTATGTAAGGGAGTGGAAGGAGATACGTTTGCAAAAATGGATGGAAAAGGAGAAAGGGACCCTAACCAAGGAAAGGAATATAACTATCCAAGTGATTTATTAACAAATTGTCTAAACCAATTGTAAAAAATCCTCTAGTTAATGTATGAGGAGTTGAGTTAAAAGGATAAATAACTATGATTATAATAAAATGAAAATGAAAATCTTCTAGTTAATTTATGAGGAGTTAAAAAATAAATAATCATGATTATAATAAAATGATGACAAATAAATGTTGTTGTTTTTTTTTAATTCACAAATTTAAATATAATACATGTTTATGATTGTATGATTTGTAGAAAAACAATTGTTGTTTAATATGAGTTAAAAAAATAAATAATCATAATTAATAAAATGATGACAAATAAATGTTGTTGTTTTTTTACTCCACAAATTTAAATATAATACATGTGTATTGTGTATGATTGTATGATTTGGTTTCAAATTTTCATCCCAAAATATCGAATATAATAATATTGAAAGACAAATTTATCAATAATATCCAATCCTCATGAGACCATGTAAATTCCCTACATAGCATGTATATTTTTACATAATAGAAAATAGTACCACACCCATGGAGAGATTACATGCTACAAATAATAAGACATAAGTGAAAAAGTTTGACTAAATTAATTTGTACCTAAATTTAGGAGTGTGATAAGGCTGAAGGAAGCAATGCACACCCATGGAGAGATTACATGCTACAAATAGTAAGACATAAGTGAAAAAGTTTGACTAAATTAATTTGTACCTAAATTTAGGAGTGTGATAAGGCTGAAGGAAGCAATGCAATGAAATGGATAAAGAACAAACCCAAATGACCATATAAATAAAAAGAAACCCCAAAGTTCCAAAGCAACCGTACTAGACTCTTAATAGCTAAGTGTGGCAACTAGACTCTTAATAGGTAACTAGGTAAGTGTGACAACTAGACTCTTGGATAAGTGAGGATCGGTGCTAGGTGCAACATCTGCTAGGTGCAACATCATCATAAATAAATAAATGATATAGGCATAGTCACTTAGAAAACCATCTAAGCATCTATCCAATAATAGAGTTGGTGGCCTTTCAAAAATCCATCAAAAGAGGATGTGACCTTAATAGAATCAAAAGCTGAAGGGGTACAAATAGAAATTTGGGATTATAGAATATGATCTAAAATGAAAAATCTTAATTTGGGATTTGTGAAGAGGAATCCATTACTAGAGAAAGAATGACATGTTTCTAATTCAAAAAAAATCATTTTAACCATGAATATATAAATAAAATTCAATTCAACTCACCTATTTTTTCTTTATTTTTACCCACGTCTAAACATTAAACCTTTTCTAATTTGTAAAAGGTTATGAATCTTACATGAGCGTCCAATTCAGCTGGGATATCGTTTCGAGTGTCTTCAACATACTTCAAATACCTTTTGAGAATCATCTGCATACTGGAAAACAAATAAGAATTAATATTTTTAATCATAATTTTAACAAATAATTGTAAAACAAATGATGCTTAAAAAAATGTATTTTGTTGTAATGAATTTTAAAATGTATTTTTTTATAATTGAGAATCATCTGCATATACTGGAAAACAAATAAGAATTAATATTTTTAATTATAATTTTAACAAATAATTGTAAAACAAATGATGCTTAAAAAAATGTATTTTGTTGTAATGAATTTTAAAATGTATTTTGTTGTAATGAATTTTAAAATGTATTTTTTTATAATGAATATTTTATTCAATTGATTTTCTTTTAATTTTTTTATAATTAATATTAAATAATATTAAAATATAAATTTAAAATTTATATAAAAATAAATTCTATTATAATATTTCTTCTTCACAAATAAGAATTTGAATTTTATTTCTATTTTTAAGTTTTTAGTTTTTGTTCAATTGGATCAAGTGACACATGGTATTCCTGGTTAGGAGAATTTAGTAGCTAGTGAAAGAATGGGTAATAATGGATATGTGCACGAGGTCTCCTTAGTCCTCTTGACCCCGTCACTTCCCTAGTTCATGCGCTCATGATCGGACCCTGTGCTCCAAACCTGGATCATGGCTCGACTACGCATGATGATCAAATGATGTCGCATGGTGTGGATGTGTACAAGACTCGAGTTTCTCAACACGGAGATGGAAATGCACCCTTCAATGCCCACCAATGACCTGACTAGCTCCATCATGGACAACATTATGTCTAAGCGTGGGAGGAGATTTCTAAATTCATGTAATATTATGCCTTGGTTGTTTTTGGTTATCACTACTACTCATTTTCCTCAAGCTCAGAGGGGTTTGCATTCTCAAGTTTGGTTATTTATGGCTCCCAACAAATGAAAAGTGGAGCCTTCTACTGAGTGCAAAATGAGGGTAGCTCTCACAACTGAAGAGGTAGCTTCTCACTATCATTTTGTTGTATCCTCGACTAACAAGGGAATTATGCCGAAGTTGGAGGTTAGGACTGTGCATGCATACACAGAGGATGGGGATGTTGAAAAACAAGTGGGGGGCATTATTCCTGACCTTGCACCAGGATCATAGACACCAAATTCCATCACATAATGGAGCTATACTAGTTTCTCAAGGTATGAGACCGCAGGAGTAGGTGTTTAGGAAATTTATTCAATGAATGGAAGATTTGGAGCGGCAAACCAAACTGTTGATAACAATGGTCTCTTGGATGGTCAAGAAACATGGGAGTATCTTTCAATTGGAAAATGACAAAGGACAACCCTCAAGCTTCGGGCTTCCCTTTCTGGTGTCTCAGTCTAATGCTTCTCAGCCCAAGGGCGCACCCTAGGTTCATGAATTGGATCGTTGACAGTCATGTTGTTGTTGACCCAAAAATCTCTTTTGGGATCAATATGATGTTATCAGTTTAGTCCTTCAAAAGCTTGCCTAATGGTTGTTCTTAACAACCTCTTATGCTTTGGTCCTAGTCAAAGACAGTGGTAGGGGTCAAAGTCAACATGGCCCTTACCCTTGAAAGAGTATCGGTGGGCTTCTTACAGAGATTTTTCTGAGAACCATAGTGACTTATCAGACACTAGAAGAGTATCGAGCAACATTTTCAAGTCACTTGTTATCATGCAAGTCAGTTACAGGGTGTCAGTTTCAGTTGGGTCAATGCCTCCAATACCAATTTGAGGGATAATAGGGCCAAACAAATTTCAGATTCAGGTTTTTCCCTAGCCCACTATCACCCATTGGACAACTATATAACGATCATCAATACCATTATGTCCTTCAACATCTTGACAACACCCAAGCAGACCCATCAACTGGGCCATTGTTTGGAACCTTGGTTTACCCTTGGAATCATTTCCAGACCTTTTCTGAGGCCTTAAGGGAGCGAATAGTTTGCAGTTTTGTTTTATTAGTTTGTTGTCCTAAAAATCAACAAGCTTGCTTTTTTCCACTTGTTTATAAGTTTCACCCCCAAGGCCATTTTGGCCATCTAGGAAGCTGAGGCAGGACAATACCTAGGGTGGGTGGTCCTAAGATAAAAAATTTGTAAGTCTTTCACTTCTCATTTTTCCCCTTTTCACCACCTCAAACAGAGGAGCATTTGAGGTGTGGGTAGTCTCAGTCTTGTGTTGAGCTATCAAAAAGGTTGTAACCGGCTTCACACCCAGATAGGTTGGATTCATCCTAACAGACATATTTTTCTCCTAACATGTCCCTTTGCAAATATCTTTTGTTTTTCTTGTATCCCAAACTTTATTGAGCATCAGACCCAAATTATTTGGTGTCTTTTTCCCACCTTTTGACAGAAATTCAAGATAAGGTCATTAAGAGATTCATCGGTATTCCTTGGTAATTGTCATAGTTTTTTCCCTTGTAATTTCATTACATCAGGGAGTCATAAATACCATCAATTTTTCCTTTCCTCTTACCTTGTCAGTATTCGATTCCACTTGTTCAAACTCACGTGAACACTTATCATTTGTTATACCTTACCTTTCACTTGGAGGAGAACTAAAAAAAAACTTATGTTTAAGTTGGGTTACTTTGACATGTTGTTAGAAAAAGTAGGATTATTGGTGTGATACCTCTCTTGTTTTCAAAGTCCCTACCTGATCCCCTTGTAAGCTAGCAGGGAGGAAACATCCTAATACTAGGTAAATAGTGTCCCCCGGGATTACAAGAAGCCAAAGCTTGCGAAAGAAAACAAGTAGCGAGACACATACATCTGGGAAACCAGATAAAATCATTACATCTGTCATACAAACTAAATCACCCTCTTCCTCTTCTACTACTAGAAACCCAAGACTAAAACAAACATAAGTTAGTCCATTGGCAGTTACCAACCCTCAGGTCATCCCCTTAATTGTCCCCCCCACACCTGTTCTAATGGAAATGCCATGGAAACTCGAGACTCCTTTAAGGTTGGTTTGACGTCTTCGTGATATTCATACGGATTCCCCAAACCAACTTCCTAATTTCAATGGTGTTGGTCCATTGAATGTCAAAGAACATATAACAAAATTCTAAGATGCATTATCCCTTATGGACATAACCATTCCCGATGTCATCATTAGACTTTTTGTAAGGATCTTTGAAGGGGAAACAATGAGATGGTATCGCTTGCTTCCTAATGATAGCATCCCAAATTGGGACACTATGGTACAAGCATTCAAGAAACATTTCCAAGGAGTAGATGATGTGTCTTCCCTACTCAGGGATTTCACAACCATCTCCATTCATGAGGGAAATCAAATTCAAAACTTCAATCAATACTTTACCTCCACCTTGAATATAATCCCAACTTCTTCCCAACCATCGATGAACAATTCGTTCCACTACTACATGACCTCTATGAATCCAAATTTGAAGTAAATATTGAAAGAAAAATCAATTCAGACTTTAGATACAACCAAGGCTAGTGCCCTGGAAATTGAGAGAAACACAGAGGGATATGGTATGATTCCCTCACCTGTAGTTCAACTTCGTTTTAACGAGAGGCCTAGGAATGAGGCACCTCACAACGAGGGTCCTTGATATGAACCCCCACTTTCCCAAACTCAAGGATTGAAGAAACGTAAAGTTTTGAAATAATGAAATTATTAATGAGCATGAACAATCAAATCCTTTCTCTTAATAAAAAAGTAAATGAATTGCAGTTCACTACTCCTTTGAGGTGAAGACCTCCTCTCTCTCCTACTCCTCCTCCTAGGAAGAATGCTACTGAATTAGATTGGTGCCACTTTTTCCAATACTTCCATGATCCCAAGTATTGTTACTCATATACACACCACTTGGAATTGTCCAAATCTGGCAAGGCACCTTTACCTCCAACAAAAAATAATCTTACCTCAACTTCGCAGAATGATCATGTCAACATGGAATATTTTGTGCTTCGCGATGATAACTCTCCTCCTTTTGGAAGATTTTTTGTGGAAACTAGTATTCATGCCTCTAAACCAAATCTGCAAGGAGTTGAAAGAGCCAAAACTTATCCAAAAGACAATGGGAAAAAAAAAGCTATTATGATTGGTAGATCACCTTCCCCTCTGAGGAACCAAGTTCCATGGACTCCAAACAAGGTTGTACCTAATGATCATCCTCCAAACTTCCCAACACTAGGATATTACAATGTAGTTGAAAATCTAGCAAAATTTCCAACCCATATGACTTTATTAGATTCTCTTCGAGCACCTGCTCAATTTGAAAACCTTTCACGTGTCCTACAAACCCATCCTACTTCAAGAATAGAAACAAGATATCCTCTTCCCAAATAGGCCTTTTCTAAACCAAAGGATGCATAAGATGCCATCGATTTAGACCCAGGAGTTCCTCCTTTTAATATCTCGGTAAATATTCTTGATTTTGTGCTCCATAATTGTGTCGTTGACACAGAAGCAAGGAACAATGCCATGCCCCTTTGATTTATGAGGAGACTGGGCCTTGAGTGCACATCTCCTTGTAGAAATCCACTTTCTTTGGATTCAAGGACCATAGAAACAATTGGTTAGGTCAAGGACTTATCCATTACTTTCATCCAAGCTCCTGATGTGAGCATTCTCATAGATGTCATCATAATAGATATACCTGAAGCATATAATATGATTTTAGGAAGAGAGTGGTCCTCCAAGGTCAAATGGGATTGTTACTTCATGGAAGGGACTCACTTCACCTTTCCTCATAAGGGTGTAGAAGTTGTCATTAGGAGAGAGCCAAAATACCGAGAGAAGGTTGTACCTGCTTCCTACAACACGAAACATGTTTATTTTCAAGACACATGGATGGGTACTTATATTTTGTTATCTAAAGAATATGCTCATATCCCTCCTTCTGAGCTAGAGGAAGTAATGTGGAGCATAGATTTTGATGGTGCTAAATCCAAACACGGATCCAGTGTTGGAGTCTTTTTGTGTGATCCCAAGGGAAAGACAATCCCTTTCTCTTTTCAATTACAGTTCCCAACACTAATAACATGGCAGGATATGAAGTGTTAGTTCAAGGCCTCCAAAAGGCCTTAGACTTATGAATTCTCCATTTGTTGGTGAGCGGGGATTCAGAGCTTATTTTGAACCAAATAAGGAAAAATATGTGATTTATAACCCTCACCTCAAACAATACTATCGAAAGGCTAAGGAACTTATTAAAAAGTTCTTGTCTTTCAACATTCAAGTTCTACCTAGGGCCAAAAACCATGTAAATGATACTTTGGCCTTAGTGGGTTCATTCTTTACTTTCAAATTCATGAGGTCTTTTGAGGATATAAAAGTCCAAATCTTACATAGGCACACATTTCTTGATAACATTGACTCTTGGAAAGTTTATGATATTGACGACAAAATTTGTAGGTTCCTTCAAAAAAAGGGGGAGTTCGAAGATTTGCATACCAACGATGATTTGAAAGAGGAAACTGGGGATGTAATTCAACTAAAAACCAAGAAAAACCCCCCTGGTTTGTTCGTGTTGGAATCCATGTTTGATTTCGATGATGCCTCTACTTATGCACCTAGTTTTGATAGTGAATATGTTAGGAAGGTGGAAGAAACTATCCCTATAAATATGGGAACATAGAAAGATCCAAAATTGGTTTATATAGGGTCACAATGTTATCCTTTCGAGGTAGCCCAATTCACAAAATTTGTAACTGAGTTCAAAGATGTCTTTTCCTGGTCCTAAGAGGACCTCAAAGTTTTCAATATGTAAGAGATAGTCCATGGAATACCCATAATGCCTGACTCGAAGCCTTACAAACATAAACAAAGGAAATCTCCACCAAGGCAAACCTCATGGGAAACCCTAGCGCTCTGCAACAGTGAAGCTTTTGATGTGCACCCTGACACCAAAGATCTGCTGCTAAAGTCCAAACTCAGAAGGCGAACACCTCACGAGATCCCTACGCACCTAGAATGAGCTCGGGAGAGGGGGGGAAACCCCCCTCGTACAACGACATCACCTCCAACGACAGAAATAGAATCCGTGCTAAGTGACCTGCCTTTGAGCCACCGACGCACCTGTAGGATCAACTCTTCACCGAAGAACAAGGAATCAGAAAAGAAATGGAGCTATAACCCAGCACGTCTCATCCACAAGCTTCCAAGGGATGGGAACCAAGCAAGTGTATACCGCAAATGGAAAAACCCCCACACTATCACATCAAATCAACACAGGTAGGGGAGCACACTCAGTTTATGATGGATCATGCATTGATTGAAAAAAATTTGGGCCTTTGGCCGACCGAATGATATCTCACTCACTGGATCAAGGACTAGTGGAACCCCAAAGGCGATTATTAAGTCCAGCTTAGCTCCAAGGGATTTTTCACAATAATCCTGTACAACCTCGAAGACAAGGAAAAATCTTTGACAATGGACTGTACTTCTATAATTCAGTGGGACTGTTTCTGAGATTTTGGACAGACAGATTCAGCCCGGAGAAGGGGGACTTTACAAGAGCACCAATGTGGATCAGTCTGTACTCATTGCCCCAGGAATTATGGTTGGAATAAATACTCATGGGCATCGGCAACACCGTGGGACGATACGTCAAAGCTTCGGAGGCTACAAATATGAGGAAGTACACCTCATACACCCACATCTACATCTATATGGACATATCAAAGGCCCTGCCAGGATCTATCATGCTAGAATACCAGGATGATGACTGGAGCCAAACCATCGATTACAAACACATACCCTTTCATTGCAGAAAGTGCCACGAGCTCGGCCACCTATTCAAAGACTGCCCTCTGAATGCTACAACCACCAAGACCAACGAAAGTAAGAAAAAGGATGGCTTCGTAAATGCCATAGGCAGACGGAAGAACCCATCAAGGAAACATAACCAGAGCATGATCCCAAAGATCCCAACTAAAAACTCCTATGACATTTTCAATCAGCTGGTAGAAGAGGAGGAAATACAGAAACCCCAACAAGCAACAATGCAGGCTAAGGGAAAAAGTACCGAAGTTCCAAATACAACCCAATCAAAAGAAACAACCCATGCAACACAAACAGGCACAGACGAAGACACCACAACGCTCATGGATGAAACGGATCTGGCGGACATAGACCTGGAAAAGTTGGAGGAAGCCCTCAATCAAAAAGACCTGCAACATATCCCGGTAGATCAGCTCCGTAAAGTTAATAAAGTGTTCACCAAATCCACAGTGGGATCTATAGCTAGACTAGGTATTACGGTAGATCCAGGATCAGAACCCAAGAGAATAATCAAGGAAAACAAGAGAAGGTGACGCAAAACAACCCATCAACTTATTAAAGAGGCAGGGCACTTGATGATCAACTCAGGCCAAATACATAGGTTATCGGAGGGATACCTCCACCCCCCTCCACCTTCCTCATGATGAAGACAATTACTTGGAATATCAGAGGGCTCAATGGTAGATCAAAGCAGAGGATCCTCCAAGAGTGTATTAAAGCTGAAAACCTGGATATCCTTCTTCTACAAGAAACTAAGTGTGCAGACCAAGAAGATGAAAATATCTTCCGACGCAGCTGGAGAGGCTGTGATTTCTTTTACCAAGATTCAGTGGGAGCCTCCGGAGGACTATCCATTCTCTAGAATCCACACACAGTCTCTCTGTAACATCCCTTCTCCATGACCGACACTCTAACGACTTACTTCACAGTCATAGGATCCACTAAGGAAGGAGCCATCACGAATGCCCACGGTCCGCAGACAACCCAAGAAAAGGAGAGCTTCATGCAAACTCTTCATCATATCAAAACTCTTTTACATATGCCACAATGGATCGTAGGCGACGACTTCAATATGATCCTGACACTGGAATAGAAAACTGGAGGAACAAAATGGCTGGAGCAGGACAATGGTAAGTTAAAAACCCTAATAGAGAAACTAAACATGGTTGACATGGAAACCCAAAATGGAATCTTTACCTGGTCCAATAGAAGAACAGGACACCAGCATGTAGCCTGCAAATCATATCACTTTCTCGTGGTTGAAGCCCTTGTTGAGAGCGATCAGGCAATGGAAGAAAACATAATGCCAAAATCAGGGTCAGACCACTGGCCTATTGCCTTCTGCCTGGACTCGAGTATCACCCCCAGACCCAAACCCTTCCTCTTTGAAAAGTTCTGTCTCTCCCACCCAAACTTCCACCAGTTGGCTCACACCTGGTGGGCCCAAGCGAAAATATATCATGGTACTCACATGTATAAATTCCAGCAGTGCCTCAAGAACTTCAAGAAATAATTGAAGAGTTGGAACAAATCCACTTTTGGAAACATCTTCCTAAGGCAGAAGGAGATCGAGGGCCAACTCGAAGACCTACAACGAACCTTCATCTCAGGAAGCAGAACTCCAGACCTAGTGAAGGAAGAGGAGCAACTATAAGATGAAATGGAGGTTTCCAGAGAACAAGAAGAAATCCTTTGGAGGCAAAAATCCAGGGTTCAACGGCTTAAAGAAGGGGAGCGAAACACAAAATTATTTCATAGAGCAATCACACACCGAAGATACATCAATCAAACCACCCAATTGGAGGATGCTCAAGGCATCCCCATAAGAGATCATGAGCAAATCGCGGAGGAACTCAACTCCTATTATAAAGATCTCCTCACAGAGACCAATATGAATAGGGAAGAAGCAATCCAGAAAATAGCCAAGCACATACCCCCATTGATTACCCCTGAGCAGAACAGAGCACTGCTAAGGCCAATCACTTAGGCGGAAGTGGACACGACAGTAAAGGAAATGCCCCCAGGGAAAGCACCAGATCTGGATGGCTTCACCACGGATTTTTTCCATCATTGTTGGGACATGATCAAGGAAGACGTCTGGCTGGCAGTAGAAGAATCAAGAACCTCTGGACAAGTGCTCTCTGCACTCAATGCAACGTTCATCACTCTAATCCTTAAGGAGGAGCATGTCACTCACCCAAAGCAGTTCAGACCAATCTCCCTCTGCAATGTCATATACAAAATAATCACAAAGGTTATTGCTACTCGCCTCAAGCCGCTCCTACCTTTCATTATTTCCAAAGAGCAATTCGGCTATGTAGAAGGGCGACAAATCATGAATAGTGTCATTCTGGCCAATGAGGTGATCCACTCTTTGAAAGCGAGAAAAACACCAGGTATGCTTATTAAACTCGATCTCTGAAAAGATTTCGATAGATTAAGCTGGAAATACTTGCGATCAGTGTTGGAGTCCTTTGGCTTCAATAAACTCTGGGTCAACTGGGTTCCTAAGCTCACCTCCTCTACTTTCTTTTCCATTCTAGTCAACAGGACACCCTCCCAGCCCTTCCATTCCACCAGGGGAATCAGACAAGGTGATCATCTCTCCCCCTTCCTCTTTGTGCTTATGGCAGAAGGACTAGGTCTCTATCTCAAAGCAGCGGTTCTTGAAGGATCCCTCAAAGGGCTACCCCTTCATAACCTCCATCCGGCGCCCTCGCACAGCCAGTTTTTCGACGACACCCTACTTATGAACACCCCTATTGTCCGAGAGGCCACAAAGCTCAACTCAATTCTCTATGACTTCATGGAAGCCTCGGGCATGCTTCTAAACCTGGACAAATCCAAACTCTACTTTTTCAACACGCCAGCCTCAGTTCAGAATCATCTTTCAAGACTTCTAGGCATCTCTAAAAGCTCCCTTCCTTCCATCTACCTAGGCATACCCCTTACTGGAGAGTCAGCGCGATCCATCTCATGGGACAGACTGCTCCTGTCTATCGCTAATAGGATGAATAACTGGACCTTTAGACCTTTGAATATTGCTTCTAGACTGGGCCTTCTCAAGTCAATCCTACAAGCTCTACCCACCTACCTCTTTACTGCTTTGGCAGCGCCCATTTCAGTTATTCGGGCAATCAGGAGCCTCCAACAGAATTTCCTGTGGCAGGGACACCAAAACAATAAAAAGTGGGCTTTATTTGGATGGGATAAACTTTGTAAACCCAAAAAGTTTGGAGGGTTGGGAATACGTGATCCGGGAAAGCTTAACCAGGTCATGAGAGCCAAAATGTGGTGGAGATGGTTGTAGCATCTGAAAGAACTCTGGGAACAAATCTGGAAACAAAAGTATGCCCTGAACACACAGCCTAACCAATTAATTAGATTCAATGAACAAATACAGGGATCCAATATATGGAACACTGCCTGGCAAAATCGCCCCCTAATCCAGAAGCATGCTTTTTGGGAAGTGATAAATGGGGAAAGTGCACTCTTCTGGCATGACTCATGGAAATAGCTACCCCCTCTCAGTGACTTGGAAAGCCTCAATCCTCTCAAACAAAGATTACATCCAATTATCTTCAGGACAGTTAAAGACCTCTGGATTCCAACTCACAGAAGCCAACCCTGGAGACAATGGAAAAAAGGGCGAACAAAATTACAGCTCACGGATGATATCAACCTTCTACCTTGGCAATATTGTGCACTGCATCGGAAAATTCTAATAAAAGAGGGACCAGATATCCTTCGATGGGGCCACTCTATAACAGGTATCTTCTCGGTTAATGAAGCATACTACCTACAGGGAAACTACCACAACCAAAACCTCGAAACAATCTGGAGAAAAGACTGGCAAAGCTTTCTTTGGCTCACAGCTCAAAACCATATCCTCACATGAGATAATCTCTTAAAGAAAGGCTTTGTAGGTCCCTCCAGATGCACCCTATGTCAACAAAGAGAGGAAACCATGGAACATCTCTTCAACAATTGCCACTACAGCCAACAGATCTGGGATTGGGAGGCCCAAGCCATGAAACATTCCAACTGAAACCGAGGCAGCATTAGGGACACACTCGCTAATTGGGAGACGATCTCCTTCCATAATCCAATTCTCCAATGCATCTGGTAGCTGCTCCCGGGTTTCACCTTATGGGAAATTTGGAAAGAGAGAAATAAGTGAATCTTCCACTCAAAAGCCTCCCCTCCCACCATTACGTCGGAAAGGGTTAAGAAGCTAATCCAAGAAACAGTCCATAGTAAACCTTGGCACCACGAAGACCTGCAATGCGTTCCCGAGGAGGACAACATTCTTAGAAGCTGGGACATGCAAATTCGTGTGCAAACTCAGGTGAAGACTAAAGGCATATGAGCCAATAGCCCCACTATATGGACCCCACCCCCATCAGGCTTCATCAAGCTAAACTTCGATGGGGCCTCTAGGGGAAACCCTGGACTAGCAAGTTTCGGCACAGTCCTTCAAAACCACACTGGTGGGATCATCCACCTGATGGCTGACTCTGACTTTTTGGGTGAGAATACAAACAATGTTTCGGAGCTCATAAGCCTTGTCAGAGGCCTCCAAGCTGCCATTCAAAACAATTACCATCAGGTCATCATTGAGGGAGATTCCCAAATTATCATCCAACTCATCTCCAAAATCCTACATGGCGAACACCCTAGGTGGATCTCCCCCAGCTGGAGACTCTCAGGCCTTCTGGAGGATTTTGGAGATCTCATCCACCCCAATCTCACTTTAATCCCTTCTCATGTGAAATGAGAAGCAAACAAAGTTGCAAATCACTTGGAAAATACTGGAGTTGATACCAAGTCTGAACTCATACATTGGAAATCCCATCTCTCTGACGATACAGATCTCTCAAGGCGATACAGAGACCTTGCGAACAGAGACTCCTCAACCCCGGATGGGGTGATACGCGACGAATCTTTGCCACATGGGTCAGCATCAAGCCACAGCTTAAATGTTGTAGGCCACTCCCCATTCCTTCAACATTTACGATGGTAGCCGACCATTACAGCCGCTATACGGAGGAGGGACTTCTCCCTCGTGCGAACGCACTTGCACAACCAACATTCAATCTGACAGGGTTCATTGGAAGCCATGCGATGTCGTCATTTGGAAATTTAAAAGTTGGAGAGCCTGGATAGAGCTGGTTCACTCTCGTTTTGGAGCTCTGGTGCAGTTCTGGTTCATTCTCATTTTGGTCCATTCTTGTTTTGGTTCATTCTCTCTGTATCTCTATCCACCCCTCATCAATAATGAAAAGGAAGCGAGGTAGGCCTTGTCGAGGCTCGGCCTTGTACACCCACAAAGAGTAGAGGAAAATAAGGAAGAACCTTGAGAGCGCTCTGTCAATGGTGACTTCCATCCTCCGACAGAGAGCACGAGCCGACCAATTGGCACTCCATGCCATTATCGTCAAGCCTGGGACAGAACGTAGCACACACACCATTGCAATTGAGCCTGGAAGTTGTCTAAAGAAAGGCGTTGTGGACGAGTTTCCAACTTGTTATGTTGAAGAAATGACGTACCTGGAGGATCTAGCTACCACCCTAGAACCCCAAGCCACAATGCCTGAAATACAGGCTAGAAGCGGTCTGAAGGGAGAGTCGGCAGATGAATTCCCAATTTGTTTTGTTGAAGAGATACCATGGATGGGTGACTACAGCTCCACCAGCCATGCTAAGAAGGCAACGAGCGAGGACGAGGCTTGAAACAATGCATGCACAGAGGTGAATGTGGACGAGACCAAAGCAGGGATGAATGTGGACGCGGCTAGAGAAGGATTGAACGTGATCGAGGCCAAAGCAGGGATGAACATGGAAGTGGGGAACGAAACCTTCGACGAGGCAGGAAATAATGATTTGCATGGTCCCCTCCTCCGTGCAGAGCATCTAGCTCTAGTGTTTGAACTTCAAGGCCACATGGCAGACCAGGATCATAGAGTCCTTCTCATGGGATAGTGTCTGGACTTGCTCCTTGATGCGTACTCCAATGCTCCTACAAAGAGGAAATGTCCAATGTGCACGCAGTCGTTCGCCATCCCAGCGAGATCCATGTGGTAGAAAGGATATGGCGACAGGTCACCAAGTATTTGAGTTCTCCTGTGCTAGTTTGTTTTTTGTTTCATCATGTTGTTGCTAAATGTAAACTTGAACCACGGCCATCTGTCCTGGTTTCCTTCAGGCAAGACAGAGGGAAAAATAGTTTTTATCTTATCTTCCTAGACTCATTTCACTCCAAACTATGGTGGTTTCCGGTAAAACGACAGCATTTTTGGTGGCTCAGGATGACTATATCTCTGTGTATTTTGTCAATGTTTCTCTGTTAACTTAATACATCAGGTACTATCTTTTTTACTAAAAAAAAAAACATAAACAAAGGAAGAACAACCTTGATTTAGAATGAACAATTACGGAAGAATTAGACAAGATGGAAGCAGCAGGGGTCATATACTTTGTTCACTAATCACAATGGGTATCAAATTTGGTTCCTGTTAGGAAGAAAACTGGGGATATTCAAATATGTGTTGATTTTTGACATTTGAATCAAGTGTCCTTAAAAGATAACTTACCTTGTCCCACCCATGGAGGAAATCCTCCAACAAGTCTCTAGGGCTCAAATGATGTCCCTTTTATACGGTTTCTCAGGTTACAATCGGGTAGCGCTCAAGCCTTCTGATAGTCACAAAACCACCTTCACTACCCATTGGGGCACATATGCATATCACAAGATGCTTTCCGGTTTGATTAACGATGAAAGTGTCTTTCAATGTGCCATGGCCATTGCTTTCAAAGGCTTGTTGGGTAAGAGTATAGTTTTCTACTTCAATGACCTCACAGTTTTCTCCAAAGAACAAGGTAGTCATTTTGACCACCTTAGTCAAGTGCTTATTAGATGTCATCATTTTAACATATCCTTAAATCCTAAGAAGACCATTTTTGGTGTCATGGAGGGAAATTTCTTGGGTCACATCGTGTCTCAAGAAGGTGTCAAAGTGGACCCTGAGAGAGTGGTAGAAATCAAAAGGCTTCCCTTACCTACCAATAAAAAGGAGATGCAATCTTTCTTTGGAAAGATAAAATTCCTGAGACACTTCATTCCTGATTTTTCTCAAGTTGTCAAACCTTTAAATCAACTAATGAAGAAGGAAATTCAGGTCAAATGGGACCATCCAACCGGTAATGCTTTTGAGTCCATTAAGAAATCCATCTCTAGTACACCTTTTTTTATTAGTCCTAACCACTCCAAATATTTTTTATTGTACACTAACTCATCAGAGGAGACTATTTTTGCAATATTATTGCAAAAAGACCACGAGGAGAACCTTATACCAATTTCCTTTGTAATCCAAAATTTGAAGACACATCAACTGAACTATTCTCAACTTGAGAAACATGGTTATTCTTTGTATAAATCCTTGGAGTTGTTATGAAATTACATCCAAGGCCACAAAGTTCAAGTCTTTGTGCCTACATCCCTTTAGTCACTGCTTTGAACCAAACTGAACTGCATAGTGAGTGGTCCAAATGGATCATGCGCATGCAACAATATGACTTGGATATTAAAGCTATGAAAACCATAAGGGGAACAAGGTTGGCTGAATTTCTAACTCAATCCCATGCCTTAGTTATAGTTGAATCACCTCAAGTAGAAGAGGGGATTTATTACGAAGAAATGGTTAACGAAACTGCGTTGGTCTCACAACCATGGTATGAACCTATTGCATATTTTTTGATGAATGGTGTTTTCCTACTAGACATGGATACTAAATCCAAGAAAACACTTCACTTACAAGTTGTCTGATATGTTTTGCAAGACCATATCCCTTATAGGATAAATCTTGATGGGGTTTTCCCATGTTGTCTTACACCTGATCAAGACCAAATGGCACTTAAAAAATGTCATTCTGGGGTTTGTGGAGGTCACTTTTCATCCAAAAAAATTTCAACAAAAAAATTTCATGCATGCTATTTTTGGCCTTCACTCCACCAAGATGCCGATTTACTCGTTCGAAAATGCGAACCTTACCAATGCTTCACTGGGAAGAAAAAGTTAGTTCCTTTACCTCTTAATATTATTGAAGTACAAGTACCTTTCACAAGATGAGGTATGGAATTCATTGAGACAATCTCTCCACCTTCAAGTGCAAGTCATATATTTATCCTAATTGCTACAAACCACTTTATGAAGTGGGTTGAAGGGACCTTAGGAATGCTACAACGCAACATGTAGTAGAATTCGTTGAGCATAACATTTTATCCCACTTCAGCACCCCTATTGAGATACTACTTGATAATGGATTAGCCTTCATGTCTGATTTCATGCTTCACCTCGATGTCACATATGGCATCCAAGTTTTTCAATCCTCCACCTATTACCCCCAGGTAATGGATTGGTTGAATCAACAAACAAAAATCTGATTTGGATCCTTAAGAGAATGGTCAAAGATAACCAATATGATTGGCACAATACGCTAAACTTTGCTTTTTGGGATGATCGTATAACCCCCAAGACAACTACGGGCCAAAGTCCTTACACTCTGGTGTATGGAACCCCTGTTTTTCTACCTATTCACTTGAAAATTCCATCCTTGAGATTGGCTATTGTTGAGGCAGAAGGTGATTTCCAACCCTTACAAAATTGTTCAAACACACTTATTGAACTAGAGGAGGTTAGAAAAGATGCCTTCCAACACCTCCAAGAGAAACAAGAAATTGTCAAGCGTTCCTTTGATAAAAGAGCCACAATTTTAAATTACAAAGAATGGATTGATGTCCTACTCTAGGAAAAATCAATGAGGCCCCATCAAAACACCGCAAGTTCGATTCATTGTGGTTGGGTCCTTACACAATCTGCGAGGTTTTAGGGACCAATGCTTTCAGATTAAAAAACCTTGGATGGTGAACCACTCCAATTCCATGTGAATAGTCGTGACCTAAAGTTATTTTATTCATGAGAAACCTCATCTTTTTGTACATATGTCATCACATTTTGATTTATGCTTGTATGTATTTTCTATTGCAGATTTTATGTTTGTATGAATTTCTTGTTGCGAATTTTTGCTTGTATGCATTTTATGTTGTTGTTTTTCTCCTTGTATACATTTTCCTTTTCTTCAATTTTGAGTTGTTGACTTGTTTTATTTTAGTGATTGAGTATAGGCCCCTTTCTTGGTTTTTCCATTCATATTGTTACTCTTCATTTCAATGCCATAGGCTCCCTACTTCTCTTTCAATTTTTGTTTGTTGGGTTTTAATACGAAAGTTGGTTTTCTTGTCTTCATGTGTTTTTTTTTTTTTAAAGTGTCATCCTAGGAGTCCTTCTACCATGCTTGGTATCACCTTAAATATAAGTAAGCTTGGATGTTATTAAGTTAAATTCGGTGGGGAAAGTCTAAGGGGGTTAGCATAACATTTCCAGGTGAAGCTGAAAGTTGATGGCATGATGGCTTACATAGATACGTGATTGCAACTGCTATTTACCCAGAAACTTGCGATGTGACATTTTCCAAGCAAGGTTCTTTTTCCTTCGAAGTATAAACACTTGAGAGTTTTGAGATATTTCAGCACCTTTTGAAAAAAAATTCCATATTTCTTTACTCCCTTGATTGATTGGTTTGCTTGCTATTTATTTCTCCAGTGGGTCATTGATCACAAAATATTCTCATTTTCTTTTTTGTTTGTTGAGAATTGAAGGCATGCATGAGACTTTGTGTTGAGACAAGGCTCACCTTAAGCCTCAATTCTCACAGTTAAGCCATAATCTGGGTGAGTAACCCATGTCACTTAGGCCACGTTTCTCAACAAAACCCAGGTCATTTTCCTTTTCTTCTATCCTTTGTGAATATCAGTATAAATTCTTTTGTATATCTCTATTGCACCACTTTCATTCTTCGGTTTATCCCTAATGTGAAAAATGGTCTTCATACTACAATTGAATTCAACCCCCCCTCACCCACCTCGATTACTTCAGAAGTATAACTCTTTACTGAGTATTCTTGTCGATCACAAGGGTGATCCCATTGTTCTACATGCATCGAAAGGCATTTCCCCTCCAACGCCAACAATGTTGACCCAAAAAATTGTTTTGGGCTCAACATGATGTTATCACTTTAGTCCTCCACAAACTTGCCTAAGGGTTTCTCTTAGTGGCCTTTTATTATTTTGTCCTAGTCAAAGACAGTGGTAGGGGTCATAGTCAACATGGCCCTTACCCTTGAAAGAGTATTGGTGGGCTTCTTATAGAGGTTTTTCTGAGCACCATAGTGACTTATCAGACACTATAAGAGTATCAAGCAGCATTTTCAAGTCACTTGGTATCATGTCAAGTTGGTTACAAGTTGTTAGTTTCAGTTGGGTCAATGCCTCTAATACCAATTTGAGGGATAGTAACACTAAATAGATTTCAGATTCATGTTTTTCCCTATCCCACTATCACCCATTGGAAAACTATATAGCGTTCATCAATACCCTTATTTCCTTCAGCATATTGACAACACCCAAGCAGACCCGTCCACTGGGCCATTGTTCAGAACCCCGTGAATCATTTCCGGACCTTTTCAGAGGCCTTAAGGAAGCGAACAACTTGATGTTTTCTTTTATTAGTTTTCTATCCTATAAATCAACAAGCTTTCTTTTGTCCACTTGTTTATAATTTTCACCCCCAAATCCAGGAATCTAAGGGAGGACAATACCCAGGGTGGGTGGTCCTAAGAGAGACTTTTTCGTAAGTCTTTCACCTCTCCTTTTTCCCCTTTTCATTGCCTAAGACACATGAACATCTGAGGTGTGGGTAGTATCATCCTCGTGCTGAGCTATCAAAGAGGTTGTAACCGACTTCACAGCCAAATAGGTTGGATCTGTCCTAACGGATGGATTTTTCTTATAACAGTTTCTTTTCAGGTCTTCACCATTTTGGTCTGCTGGTCTTTATAGTTTTATATTGCCCTTTTAGTCTTGTTGTCTTAGGCTTGTCAGTAGTTAGATCTTTCTATATGGACTCTATTTCATATGTCTTTTTAACAGTCTGTATGGCTTTCCTTTAGGCAGGCCACTAGACTTTTAAATCATTGATGAATATCCAGGTCCAATGCTATGCACAATGGAATCTCTGTACATTTTGTCCATATTTTAATAGAAAACCAGTTTTTTTTTTAAATAATTTTTATTATTATTTTAAAAAATAAATATCTTTAATTTTATTTTATATTGAAAAATAAATATATTTTAAATAATATTTAATATAATTTTCATTATTTATCTAATAAATTTTAAAAATGATAAACATCATCATCCTTATAATTATCTCTAATTTTAACTTAAATTACAAATTATATAATAATAGATTTA
>JZKD02S1673465.1:239228-270204 GCA_000966675.3 Picea glauca | reverse complement strand
GAGGGTTTCCACAATCATCTTCTAGGGTTTTTGTAGGTGGGTTCTGATGTCACATCTAATGTAATTTTCGTGCATATATAGTTGTCTGTGTCCTTCCCTTGACTTGGCTTGATAGAGGAAGATAAGGAACTCATGGACTTCTCCGCCCACTTCAAGGTGTCACGATTTGGGATTTTCCAACCATTATTGGTGACCATGGATTAAAGGAATACCCTTTGGAGGAGTCCACCTTACAGATCCTACATGATATCTTCAGGGATCGACCTAGTATATCATCCTCTCTAGGATCTAGTTCGATGGCCACTCTCCCTCACCATGGCGATGGGACCAGTCTTGAAAATCCCTTCGACATTACATTGTGCTCCCTCCCACCGCTAATATACTCTCTAGTTGACGATACAGACCCTTACACACATGTGCATGATAGATATGCTCTTCCCAAATCTCCTCATGATGGTGTCACCCTTGTGAATACTCTATCCTGACTCCCTAGACATTTTTTTTATCGGATCCACTTTCAGACAAACTTGATGGTTTTGTTGGTAACTTTCTTTTTGGGGATATATTGCTTGGAAAACTCCTGAGAGCTTCATCCCCATCTAACTTTATGCCCCGATTGGAATGAGTGGGGTGGGATGAGGAATCAAGAGACTAGAGAGGTTAGAGAGCCTAGAGAGTAAGTCAATACTAGGGCCTAACTTCGATTTAGAGAAAGAGTCCCCCAAAGATCTGAGACCCAAATCCACATCTAATGAAGGATCACTAAAGGGGGAATACAGAGAGGACTTACTCAATTTTTTTGCAGTTTCGATTGAAGAAGTCGAGGGCTTGACTACTTCCAAGGTGGCCTGAATCTCCTTTGATTTTTCTTCCTCTTCCACTAGGGAAATCAGAGACTAAGGCCTCAGAGGAGGGTTGGGAGTAGTATCACACTGCAACTCTCCTCTATCATTTCTAACTCAAATTTAACTTAGATTCGACTTCGAACATGTCTAGTGCATTCCTTGGATATATGACTATAGAGGTGGCACTTTCTGCACTAAAACATAATACCTTCATAATATATACCACATATTTCCTTTGAATATTTATGAATTCCGCTAGCCCTCTAGATATCTTAAGTCCTACAAAAATATGAGCCAAAACCATGTATCCTATAGCTTGAAAAGAAATATATTCTTCATAAAAAAACCATAAAGTGTTCCCAATATCACAAAATACATCTTCAAACCGCAGTTGAAGTGGTAATCCTAGAAAATGGACCTGTAATATACCTAGAATATTACATTTTTTATTATTTAATAACATGTTATAGGTTTCTTATTATGTAAATAGACATTATAATGTAAATGATAAATCAATGATAAGTCGTGACCTTTGGAAAGAGCATGACTTATCATTCCCAGTGTGTATTTATACACATGTATTGTATTTCATATGATGTCAATTCATTATGTAAAATGAATAGTAAATAAAATATTATTTATTATGAAAATATGGAATTATGTTTTGTATTCATGATGTTCTCATGAAGTGGACCACCAAGTCAACTTCATTTGGTATCATAGCAAGTCTCAATCTGGACTTTGGCCAACCCCATTGTTTCAGAGTTTCTCTAAGAAATATAGATCTTTGACCATGTTAAGGCATTTTGCCATTAAAAAAAAATCAAAGTCAAAAGATATTTTAGCAAAGTGATAATGCTCTCGATTAACTTGTGTAAAGGATATTTATAAAGGAAAAGTAATAAGAGAGGGTATTAAAAGAAAAAGCTAACTTTTCATAAGTTACAAAGTTATTTTAAATAAAAAGTGATAAGGTTTAAAAGATAAAGGGAATTATTAAAGTTGTTTAATACCTTTTATTAAATTGGAAGGAAAACAAAGTAATATTCAAACTATTCAAAGGAGGAATATATATTTATAAATGAGACATGTATTGAATAATTGAAGAAAAAAAAAGTGAACAATGAAATCAATATATAAATCTAAATTTTGGACTAAATGCTCTTTTTGTGAAATGGAGTTTGAGTATATGACAATTTTTAAAAATCACAATCGCCTTTGTCCAATTTGTGGGAAACCGTTTATTATGGAAGAATATCAAGATAACTCACAAATGAAATCACTAATAGTAGAAGGTGGACTAGGAAATTATTAAGACATCAATAGCAAATTACAGTTGAAAATTGAGATGGAGAAATATTTTAATGGGTTAACAAAAAAAAAAAAATCTTTACTTCAAAGAGAGAAATCAGGAACTCATCACACAAATTGAAGAACTAAAAACCAAAAAACAAAAAATGGACAAATACTTGCTTGAACGAGATGAAGAAATATCAAGATTAAAAAATCGTAATTAAAATTTACTAGTAAAAATCAAGAAGTCAAAAGACAAGAAACAAGAGAATCAAAATTCAGAACAAGAAAATCAAGGTCTCAAAGATAATTTAACCAAAAAAGAGGAAGGAAGATCCTCCCTAAGGAACCTTAATCAGAAATTGATTGAACAAATTAAAAAGATGAAAGATGAAAAGCTAGAGAATCAAGATATTATAAGTGAAGTCGAACAATCAGATAATGAGGAAGAAATTTTATGCTAGAGGGTTCACAATTGAAGTTTACTCACACAAATTAAGAAGTTAAAGAGTGATAAGAAGTCGCTATAGAGAAAGCTATGTCAACTTATCAACAAAGAATGATCGGTTGATAAAGAGACAATGATTGAACCTATGGAACTAAAGAAGTCTTTAGATCTAAACAACACAATTATGGATAAAGGAATTAATACAGATCCAATCAACCTTACAACTCAAAAGGCCTTCAAATTCAACCTTACTACTGTAAAGAGGTATTCAAATGTCGAAGTACAAACAAGCTAGGGGTACGAAGAAGACTCAATTCCAAAACTTAATCAAGAAAAAGCTACAAGTATAAGAAGTAAAGATCAAGTTGCAAGGATGTCTTATCGACATCCTAATCACGAAATTTGATACTTCAACCAATAAATGTATAAAAAAAATAAAAAAAATCATCGATATTCCAAAGAATATTACTTCAACTACAAGTGGTGATGAAAGTAGAATCTATCAAGGGAGTCGAAATACATCAAGTTTTTTCCAAGAACCCTATAAACGCACAGTTTCACAGAAGATCGAATTAGGGTGGGTAGACTCCTTTACAATTCGAAAGTTATGCTCAACGTTTAAAGGATTCTATCATCTCAGGTCTTCAATGATCACTAACTAAATAATGAAGAATCAAGGGACAATATTACAAATCAAATAAAGAGATATGTCTTTTATAACTATGCTTTGAGAACAAAGCATTTTTAAGGGGGGAAGACTTGTAATATACCTAGTATATTACATTTCTTATTATTTAATAATATATTATAGGTTTTTTATTATGTAACTAAGAATTATAATGTAAATGATAAGTCGTGACCTTTGGAAAGAGCATGACTTATCATTCCTCATGTGTATTTATATACACGTATTGTATTTCATATGATGTCAAGTCAATATGTAAAATGAATAGTAAATAAAATAGTATTTATTATGGAAATATGAAATTATGTTTTGTATTCACTATGTTCTCATGAAGTAGACCACCAGATCTACTTCAAGACCCAGGCAAGGTTTCCTTATAATCTCTTTGATTTTGTATCAAATTCCTCACTCCATTTCTTCAAGAAGAGGGCCTGAGCACCCCAATCCATTTTGTAGTTCAGTATGTTATCTACATCTGAGATATTTTTCAAAATCTACCCCATCCATCCTTTGGCTAGCACAAAACTTGTCGGTTCATATCCCACCATCGACCCAAAGTTTTTGGTAGCACACATTTTTAATGTCTTTGGCGACATGTGTCTACTTGCAAAATGACCCGCCAATGCCATAGATTGCATATCCACTATCTCATGGAGTTTTACATGTTATCCCAATACCAGGTTGGAACAAGATTCATTTTGGTTTACACATCGCCTTCTATTCTTTCTATCTTCCATATTCCCATAAATGGGTTTGATAATAGTGGGAATAACTTTTGGGGGACAACCACTCATCAACTCTTCCTAAAGGATATTGGAAATAAACCCCTTTCCTAAAGGGTTCTCTTGAACTGGAGGATGAGTGCCTTCATCATTTTTAGAAGTGGTTCGATCACTCCACGATGAAACCTGGAGACTATCCACATGTGATAAGATAGGAGAAGCGTTTGTTGGTGGAAATATAGAAATACCTTTAGGAGACAATGAGCCCAAAGAATTTGGAGTAGGGGTGGGATATGTCTTGTCTTGCGAGAGTATAAAATCACAAGCTTTTAGTATTATATAACAAGCGTCCAAACAAGAACCTGGAAAGATACCTTGACGTTGAGCTCCTGAAGGCAGGAGGTCCAAATGGACTTACCCTCTAAAGGGTCTTCTAAGTAGTCAACCAGCTCCTCACCCATGTGGACACTAACTTAGATATGAGGATGAGGAATATTCTCTATGGAGGGACCAAATTACCAAGAAATTATGAAATTATGTTTTGTATTCATTATGTTCTCGTGAAGTAGACCACCAGATCTACCTTAAGACCTAGGCAAGGTTTCCTTATAATCTCTTTGATTTTGTATCAAATTCCTCACTCCATTTCTTCAAGAAGAGGGCCTGAGCACCCCAATCCATTTTGTAGTTCAGTATGTTATCTGCATCTGAGATATTTTTCAAAATCCACCCCATCCATCCTTTGTCTAGCTCAAAAATTGTCGGTTCATATCCCACCATCGACCCAAAGTTTTTGGTAGCACACATTTTTAATGTCTTTGGCGACATGTGTCTACTTGCAAAACAACCCACCAATGCCATAGATTGCATATCCACTATCTCATGGAGTTTTACATTTTATCCCAATACTAGGTTGGAACAAGATTCATTTTGGTTTACACATTGCCTTCTATTCTTTCTATCTGTCATATTCCCATAAATCGGTTTGATAATAGTGGGAATAACTTTTTGCAGACAACCGCTCATCAACTCTTCCTAAAGGATATTGGAAATAAACCCCTTTCCTGAAGGGTTCTCTTGAATTGGAGGATGAGTGCCTTTATCATTTTTAGAAGTGGTTTGATCACTACACGATGAAACCTGAAGACTATCCACATGTGATAAGATAGGAGAAGCGTTTGTTGGTGGAAATATAGAAATACCTTTAGGAGACGATGAGCCCAGAAAATTTGGAGTAGGGGTGGGATATGTCTTGTCTTGCGAGAGTATAAAATCCCAAGCTTTTATTATGATATAACAAGTGTCTGAACAAGAACCTGGAAAGATACCATGACGTCGAGCTCCTGAAGGCAGGAGGTCCAAATGGACTTACCCTCTAAAGGGTCTTCTGAGTAGTCAACCAGCTCCTAGCCCATGAGGACGCTAACTTAGATATGAGGATGAGGAATAATCTCTATGGAGTGACCAAATTACCAAGAAGGTGACATTAGGGGAGATTTTCACAACCAAAGCGGAGATCTGCAAAACCCTAGTCGTAGACCCGAAACCCTAACTGCCATCTTGTGTTCTCATCTTCATTTTATTCAAAACAATTCCACATAGAAAATGATATATAAATTAAAACTAAATCAATTTGAAAAACATATTAAATTATTTTTCATAATATATTTTACATATATAATATTTAATAATACTTCTAGTTTTGTTGGTTCTCACCAAATCAAATTATTTTCGATGACATGAGCATAAAATATAAATGTAATCTCTTCTTCATTTGAACCAATTAGAAAATCGAATAATGATAACCTATAAAAACATTATCATGGATATTTATATATTCTCTCACTCCACTTTATACTATCCAAAAGCTAAAATTTAATAAAATATTAATAAAAATAATAATAATTAATTATAGTTATTTAGATGGAAAAAAATTAAGAATACAATATTTTTGTAATTATTAATATAGATTTAATATMCAAATATTAGGGATGGTAGGYGTGGGGTTATTTATTTACTGAAAAGGAAAATAAGATACTTGTTATACATGGGGAATTGACAAAACCTCCAAATATCAAGCCAATGCTTTAGTTCTTTAGTTAGGAGTCTAATGTTAGAAAAGAAGGATGGCGGAGCAATAAAATAACACAAATGCGGAAATAAAACACATAAGATACACAATACAATAGAGAAACACATATATGTAGTTTACCCAGTGTGGGCTATGTCCAGTAAAGAAATTTCCAGGTCCTTCCTTTATTATTATCTAGCAAATGAAGAGATACAACCTACAACACACTCGTTGTAACTTCCTCTTATTACTCTCACAGTCTTCTCTCTCAGAATGCAATATTCACAATTATACATAGCCAGAATACATTTCCCTCATAAAAGAGGGTTGCCTTCTAGTGAAAAAAACCCTAACATAACTTCTACCGTCAGATCTGTGACCTTATAATGAACAGTCCGGATTTATAATGTAATTACAATATACATTTACAAGGAAATTTTTCTTTCGGGTCCTTCGCCCTTGAACCCCCATCGGGAAACGCTTTCCCTCATACCCCATAGGAGGGGAAATCCCCCCCTGCAATCCCCTACATGGAAGGGTGTACTTTCTTCCAGGGTGTAAAGTCTTCATGGGGTATAAACATGATTGAAAAACAAAGACCTCTAAATTAGGAATATAATCAAGCTCCACAACCAACAATCTCCCACTTGGAGATTGATCTCAACAACTCCATCGTTGTTGTATTTGCTGGACTATGATCCTTAATGGACCTGGAAAATTTCTCATCTTCACCTTCATGGTTGAAGACAAACTAAAACTAAGCAAGAACTCAGTTTCTCCCTGGCTACTACCTTTGTTAACATGTATGCAGAATTATGGCTACTATGTTCTTTTCCAACTTCAAATGTCCATCTTCCCAGATGGATCGTAAGAAATGGTACCTGAGCGGTATATGATTAGTCTTTGAATGGAAGGTTGAGTTCTTTGCAAGATTAATGGCTCTCTCACTGTTGCAGTACAACCTGCTATTCTCCTGCTTCTTTCCCAATTCCTCCATAAACCTCTGCAACCAAATCATTTCTTTACTAACCTTTGTAGCAACAACATACCCTTCTTCTATTGTTGAAAGTGAAACAAAATTTTGCAATTTCGAAATCCAACTTACTGATGTCCCACCTATAGTAAAAACATACCTTGTGGTGCTCCTCCTACTATCTTTATCACTTGCCATATATGAATCAACATATCCCTATAGAAAAGTGTTTGAACCTCCAAAACATAATGCATGAGTAACAATACCTCTCAAGTACCTGCGAATCCACTTTATTGCATCCCAATGTTCTTTATCTGGATTGCTCATATACATTCTCACAACTCCCACTGCATGTGCAATATCTAGTCTTGTGCAAACCATCACATACATCAAGCTGCCAACTGCTAATGAATAAAGGACCCTGGACATGTATTTAATCTCCTCCTGTGTTTTGGGACACATTTCCTTAGTTAATTTGAAATGGATGGCCAGAGATGTACTAACTGGTTTTGCATTCTACATTCTAAACCTATCCAACACCTTCTCTATGTACTCACCTTGAGACAATGTCAATTTGTGATTTTTCTTGTCTCATGTTATTCTCATACCAAGGATTTTCTTTGCAGCACCCAAATCCTTCATCGAAAATGAATTAGCTAATCTATTCCTGATCACATTTATATCTTGCATATTAGACCTTGCAACAAGCATGTCATCTACATACAATAGAAAGATAATATAGTTTCCATTTTCTATCCTTTTAAAATAAACATAATGATCAGAATGACATCTACTTTAACCTTGTTTTGTGATAAACCTATCAAACTTCAAATACCACTGCCTTGGAGCTTGCTTAAGGCCATACAAGATCTTCTTTAACCTGCATACCAAATTCTCTTTCCCTTTGACCTCATACCCATGTGGTTGTTTCATATAAATCTCTTCCTCCAAATCCCCATGGAGAAAAGTTGTTTTTACATCTAATTGTTCAAGATGCAAATCTTCTACTACCACAAGACTTAAAATAGTCCTAATTGAAGTCATTTTAACAACATGAAAAAATATTTCATCAAAATCTATACCTTTCTTTTGTGCAAACCCCTTTACAACAAGTCTATCCTTGTACCACATTGTGCCTCCATCTTCTTCCTTCAACTTGTAAACCCATTTATTTTGCAATGCTCTTTCTCCTGCAGAAAACTAAACCAAATCCCAAGTCTGGTTAATTACTAGGGAATCCATTTCCTCCTTCATTCCTTGCTCCCACTTCTTTTTAGTGTCTACCTGCATTGCCTCTTCATAACATTCTGGTTCACCAGAATCAATCAACAATAAATAATACAACGAAGGAGAGTATCGTTCAGGGGTTCTACTTAACCTGGTATATCTTCTAACAACACTTGTAGGAGTTTGAGGTACATGTTGTTCCTGTTGTTGTACATTTTTATTTCCTGGTACCTTTGGAATTTATTTTTCAGTGATCTCATCAATCATTGTGTATTCTAGTTTTTCTTTTTCCTGTTTCTTTGCCTCCAATTGATCTTCATACATGACCTTCTCATTGAATATGACATCTGTAATCCTAATGATTTTGTAATCCCATAAGCGATAACCAAAATCATTAACGTTGTATCCAATAAAGGTACACTTCTTGGATTTTGCCTCAAGTTTTGTTCTATTTTCTTTATCAATATAGACAAATTCTTCACAATCAAAAGTAGTCAAAAAAGAATAGTTTACCTTTTACCTGTCCATGCCTCCTTTGGAATTCTACCATCCACATATCTTGAAGGTCCTATGTTTATTAAGTAAACAATAATATCTACAATATTTGCTCAGAACTGTAAGGGAAAACCAACATGCAATCTCATACTCCTTGCACGCTCCATTATTTTCATGTTCATCCTTTCCGATACACCATTTTCTTATGGTGTTCATGGAACTGTCTTCTCTCTACGAGTCCCATGGTATGAACAGTAAACATCAAACTCTTTGCTACAATATTCACCTCCATTTTCTAATCTGAGACACTTCAACTTTTTTCCTGTCTCATTCTCAGCTAAAGCTTTCCATTTCTTATAGTATCAAAAACATCATATTTTTGTCAAATGCAATAAACCCAAGTTTTTCTAGTTGCATCATCAATAAAAGTAACATAATAAAATCTGAATCTCTTTTGTTTTCCATAAACACATTGCTCACAAAAATCCAAATCAATTTGTTTAAGATCTGGAAACAAATTTATTTTGTGAAGTATCTGCATCCCCTTCTCACTCATGTGTCCAATCCTATGATGCCACAGTGTTGTATCCACTTCTGTAGAAGCTAAAGAGATAGAAGAGTCGGTATTACTAGTACATAAATATAATGTACCTACCTTCTCTCCTTTTGCTATCACCAATGATCCTTTGGTGACCTTCCACACCTTATCTGTAAATATGGATATACAACCTTCACTTTCCAACTGCCTTGTTGAAATCAGATTTTTCCTTAGATATGGAACTACCTCTTTCAACAACCATTGGTTTCCATTCCTTTGCTTTATTTTCACCTTTCTTATTCCAACAATTTTTCATGGTGCATCATCACCCAAATGAACTTGTCCAAAATCACCTTGAACATAATCTAGACAATGTTTCCTATGGGGTGTGGCATGAAATGAAGCCCTCGAATCTACTACCCAAGACTCATAAATATTATCTACAAAAAGAATCAAAGTATCTTGTAAAACATCACCTGTTACATTTGCTTCCTGATTTTTCTCTTATTTTCTATCTCTTTGTTTCTTTGGAGATTTGCAATCTTTCTTCAAATGTCTTTTCTTCCCACAATTCCAGCACTATCTTTCCTAGTATGGATTTGGATATGCCCTTCCTAGAATTCCTGCAGTTCCCTGAGCCCTTTCCTCTATCCTTTTGTCTTCCCTTGTTCTCCATGTTTAACGCATTACTTGATGTCTCACCTGTGCTTTTCCATTGCATTTCCTCACTAAGGATAACTCCAACAACATCATCAAATTTTAAAGTGTTTGAATGAGAGACAGAGTTACTTACAACCATGACCAAGACATTCCATCTTTCTGGCAATGAACAAGATTAGAAGAGCCATGAGCTCATCATCAAAGTCCACTTTTATATAACTTAGTTGATTATTAATCATATTAAATTTATTTAAATGATCTGCAACAGACCCACCTTCTAACATCTTCATATTAAATAATCTCTTCATTAGAAATACCTTATTGGACGCCGATGGTTTTTCATATAGTTTAGCCAATGCGTCCATCATCTCCTTCGTTGTCTTTTCTTTCGAAATATTGAAAGTCATCGACATTGCCAGGCTCAACCGTATCATTCCTAGTGCATTTATGTCAAGAACCTCCCATTCTTCATCCTTCATGGTCATCGGCTTCTTTTCTATTCCATTGAATGGTAGGAATAGATCCTTCTGATATAAATAATCTTCCATCTACATCTTCCATAACTGGTAGTTTTGGTCATTAAATTTCTCAACCCTAAAATTTCCATCTTCCACTGTTGCTCCCACTCGAACCAGGAACCGTCTTTTCCTGCGAGTTACCTTTCGCTATGATATCAGTTGTTAGAAAAACAGGATCGCGGAGCAATAAAATAAAACAAATGCGGAAATAAAACATAGAAGATACACAATACAATAGAGACACATATATACATGGTTCACCTAGTGTGGGCTACTTCCACCAGATAAATTGTCAGGTACTTCCTTTATTATTATCCAACAAATGAATGTATACAACCTACATCACACCCACTCTAACATCCTCTTCTTTATCTTGCAGTATCCTCTCTCATAATACCATATTCGCAATGATACATAGTTGCAATACATTTCTCTCATAAGATAGGGTTTCCTTTTAGGGAACAAAACCCTAACATAACTTCTACCATTAGATCTGCGAACTTATAATGAACGGCCCAGATTTAATATGAAATTACAATATACATTTACAAGTCAATTTTTCCTTTGGGGGCTTCGCCCTCGAACTCCCATCAGGGAACACTTGCCCCCACAAGCCCCCTCTGCACTCCCTCAGGTGGACGGGTGTACATTCTTCTAGGGTGTAAATTATTTATGAGGTATAAACACGGCTAAAAAAGAAAGACCTCTAAATCAGGAAGATAATCAAGATCCACAACCAACATCTAGATAATGAAGAATTGAGACATAAAAAAGATGACATTGGCTAGAGAAATGATCATAGTGATAAGCCACTTAGTATCCAAATCTCTTCCTAAAGGTCCTCATCTTAATAGACATATATGTAACACCCAAACATTATTAGAAGGATTCGAGGAAGTCAATTTTTTTCATGTCCTTAGAGGGCTTAATCATCTGGAAAATGAAATGGCTAGTAAAACCTACTCTCTATCTCTTGGTTGTATGTGGAAAAATTAGGGGGGAGAGGTAGTTCGTAACATCCCCTAAGTTAATCACCCACTTTCCTTGTAAATGAACATTTTAATAATATGTGACTAGTGGCATCAAATTGGCAACATGAATTTGCAAATGACGATAAGGGAGGCCCACCGTGCTATTTGTTATCACTTGTAGGAGGTATTCTTGATTAGCCTTGGCAAGATGAGTTGGTGCAGTGCGTGTGGAATTTATCTACATTTTCTGATGTGCATCTAGAAGTTTCAATTATGGTTTTGGAGGAATAGTCCACCTCTTATCATTATCCTTTTGTTTCTCATGGTTGGAAGGTCTGGTTCTAGTTGGAAGGTTGGTCTAGGAAGCGTTTCAGACGAGGACTCTAGGGGAAACACTGTGAAGAATTGGAGGTTTGGTTTTATATACAAAGAAATCAAGGCCTAGTGAAAGTTGGAACACTATATTTCAACCTCAAGCATTGAACTTAGGTACTATGTTACTTATCCTTAAGTCTCCCTATCCACAAATATCAAGGAAATATTCTCAATTGGTTTGCTTATTTCTAGGTGGAGTCTATTCTAAAAGGCCCTCAAGTATTTGTTATTGTTTTCAGTCAAATCCATCCTTATAATTTCTCTCTCACACACACTGGTATTATAAGTGTTTTTAAATCTTGAAAATTTTCTCATATGAGATATGGGATAGGTTTACTTGTCTTATTCTAATAGGATAAAAGAACTTCGGGTTAATTTCTACTTTAGGTTCTTTGATTCTAGTAAAATGGAAAACCATTGGGATCACCTTTGTAACTCTATTGGACACTGTGAGTGCCTTTGTGATGACATTCAAGAGGTTTTAGCATAGGCCATGGGGACAATGGAGACATAGAGAAGGGACTCGAAACACATTTTTGAAAAGGAACTGAAAGATGCTAGAAAACAAATGCTCGGGACGAAGGCCCAATTGGAGAAGAATGAGAGAAAAATAATCCCGATGGAGGTAGGGGAAGAGAGAAATTGGGAGAAGCTGGAAGAGAAGAAGACAAAATAAAATAATTGTAAGAGAGAGTCAAACACTCGGAGCTAGATAAAAATCTTGGGTTTGCAAAGTTGAGGTATTTTGTCTTGCCAATTATTTTTGTAGGTTTATCTGGACATGAGCAAGTAATAGCCATGGAAGAAGAAATTGTGGAACAACACTCTAAGCATGCCAGATGATCAAATCCATCTCTATTGTCATCGACTATAGCAAGAAAGAAGACTACCCATTTTGGACATGATAACAAAAATGTCTAGCATTTTGATGCATTGCAAGTCTATAATTTTGCTCGGTTAGTTTGTAGATGTTTATGTATCAAATACTTAAGATAATACAATAAACCAAAGGATACACCATGTACAACAATTGTAAGTGTGGAGCACAACTCTAAGATGTATAATAGATATGAATACATAATAACTCCTTAAAGAATAGGAGAACCTCCTCCAAATACCCCAATACATTCACACATCCAAATCACATGTTCTTCAATAATGAATATGTAATCTCTATATATACTTATACACACATTGCACGTGTGGTCCCTTTATTAGTTTGATCACTATTAGATATACATTTATCTCATTACATATATAGTTAACCTTATATATGCTTCTCTTAAGCTAATATTATATACATTTAGCCTCATATATGCTCCCCTCGGAGTCATCTCAATAAGGCTTTATACCAACCACATAGTTAATATTTAATATTGGTTCTAGAATTATAAAAATAGGTTACGAAAGAAGTAATTTCTAGCACCTTTTGAACATTATGAAAGCTTTTTTAATACGATCATCTCTTTTTGTTTGTATTAAAACGTTGAATGGTATAACCACAACCCTTCTTTTATATTAAAAATATATATAAATATTCATAATGGTAAAAAATGTGCGATGATGTTTTGTTTTCTTAATTTATATGATATTTTATTGTAAATAAATCTGGAAAATGGAATTTGTATGTTATCTTATTCCATTTCTTTTAAAAGTAAAATAAAATTTGATTTAATTTGCTTAATTTATGAATAGGTTTCACAAATAAAAGAGTGAAAACAAATAAAGTAGTGAATGATTTTTTGTTTTATAGATTGAATTTAAAAATAAAACAAACTGACATAGATGTAACTATTTGTATATGTTATGTGTATTCATTATTTTTGAGATTTTTACTTTACTTTCTAATAATGATGACTTTTTACTTATTTTGGGAATAATAGTGATTGTTGTGCCTAACCATTCCTTATTTGATTCAATGTTATGTGTATTCATTATTTTTGAGATTTTTACTTTACTTTCTAATAATGATGACTTTTTACTTATTTTGGGAATAATAGTGATTGTTGTGCCTAACCATTCCTTATTTGATTCAAGTTGTTGCATATATGTGGTATAACTATTTGTATATTTTCTGTATATTCATTATTTTTGGGGATTTTTACTTGACAGTAATAATAATGACTTTTTACTGGATTTCTAGGGAATAATAATGATTGTAGTTCATGACCATTTCTTATTTGATTCAAGTTGGGTGACTTAGTTCAACACTCGACATTGGACAACTAGATATGAGACACTTGTGGACAACTTGATACGAGGCACCTAATATTTGACACTCATTTTAGAACCGTTTCGACTTATGCATTTTTTCTCTAGCTTCATATTCTATGTGTTTGGATTATGTGGCATCCCACTTTAGAAATGGGGATAAGTTTAAAGGACCCATTATGGTATTTTTTTTAAAGAATGGGTGGCTTGCCATGTATGGGACAAAATTTCTTCCATTCTACTTAATGGTTGTGTTTAATAAGGTGTTGTTGAGTTATTGTTATGAGTTTGGCTTCATAATTTAGGAATTTAAGTATTTGGGAAGCAAGATTTTTATGAATAATAATATACAATCAAATGTGTTGTTTATCTCAATTTGAAGGTTGAAAACAAAAATTATGAGTTATAAATGGGACTTGAAATGGAAATAAAAATTTAATAGTTTTATGGTTTCATACAAAGATGTAATGATTTCAAAAGGTGGTTTGTATTAATAGGGAAATTTGGTGGGCACACACTAACATGTAGAAAATTTGTAGAAATCAATGTGTATAAAAGACAAGAAACCAACAATAATCTGCAAAAGTAACCAAAAAAATTAAACACACAAATTTGTGGAAAGAAACCATTTTTATTCATTTATGGGTGAATACACGGTGGTGACAATCTCCATGAGAGAAGATTTGCATTTTATGCTCATGTGAAAAAACCCATCTACAATACAAGATGGTAGATCCCTTATTTATTTCCATCCAAATGAAAATGAACAATCTCAAAGATGAAGGAAAAATACACGTAGAAGGCCAAGAGTTAGACATATGAAGGCTAAGAGTTCGGCATTGTAATTGGTAACAAATGACAAAAGTGGCAGAAGGATTGGTGGATGAAAGATACATGGTCAATAAAGGCATGGTCAATGGAGTAAAGGTTTTCCATGAGAGGACCATCAACATCAATAAGGAAAGGGTCATCAATAAGAGGACCATTAATATTAGCAAGCTAAGGCTCATTGATAAGAGGACCATTGACATTGATGAGTTAAGGGTTATTGACAAGAGGTCCATCAACATCAATAAGGAAAGGGTAATGAACAATAAAATTGATAACATGGATGATGTAAGGGTCATTGTTAAGAGGTCCTTTAACATTGACAAGGTAAGGGTCATCAAGATTAAGATCATTGAAATTAGTAAGGTAAGGATCATTGCTAATGTAAATTGTAGTGAGTACTTGCACAAGAGATCTAGCTAGCAAAAGAACGAACACAACTTACAAAGGTAAGAAGACGAGAGAAAATATTGGAGAGAAAAGATTGAGAATTGTACTAAACATATTCCACACACAAAGAGTGAATAATTTACAATAGATACAGACTACATGAGTAACTAATGCACCATAGTAGTGATCTAGAGAGATATATACACTCACTGATAGACATTGAAGTGAATTGCCACCTAGTCCTATTTAATTGATCCATGCAATCATCAGTTAACTGAGTCACACGTGTGGAAGGAGAGAAACGCATGCAACTATTGGTGATAACACTGAGGTTGAAATGGATGAGTGAATTCCACTAGTCTAATTGAGTGTAACTGAATCTTAATTGAAGAGGAGCACCTTATATTGTAGGGGAATATTCTCTAGAGAGAATATTCTTATCTAAGGAAGCGTTCTCAACATTAGACTATCAAACTTCGAAAAATAATTCTAGGTGTGTGTGTAATATCTCTAACACCCCCCTTGAACACTACTAGGGTGTACATGATGAATGGGTCTCGACAACCAAGGCCATGTTAGGTACCCATTGTACAATGCATCTAAAAATGAAACAATGAAAAAAAGAGGAAAGTGGGAAAACATCATGGGAAAACCCCCCCTCAAAGTACAATGCATAAGAAAACAAATGAGAAGGAACAAAAAGTGGTTGCTAAGCAACTATGTCATTTACTCCATGAAGGCATTACAACTATGCAAGTTTGTGTTGGTTGAAGATTTTGTTAAAGATGTAGATGTCTGCATGGATCAGATGAAGTATATGCACCAGTGAGATGTCCACACATATCCACTTTCTCTTTTTGTAATGAAGAAGATCCAAATGAAGTTTAGATGAAACTTTGAAAATCACAGGGTCGTTTCCGGAAAAAAGCTGAAAATTTGTTGATTTTAAAATACTCATAACTTCACTTCCTAGACTCCATTTTGGACGATTTGTTTTTTAAAATTGGGTATTTTTCCAAGAGGAATTCAAATATCCAATTTGTTTTTGCAAATTATGCTCAGAGAATGTCATAATTGAATCTGATGTGTATGGCCCCCTTTTTGGCTCTTGAGATGTATTCATGGCGCATGCATGTGGCTCCTGAGATGCGTGTTTGGCGCATGAAAAAGTATCTTCATGTGACTCTTGATATGCATGCATGGTAGATTCTGCATGAAATTCAGAAAACAAATATGAAATGGAGTAGACGTCATTTACAATTAATGGACCACAAAATTGTGCAGATACTTGTGTAGAAGACTCTTCATAAAAAGAGGCTTGATCTTCTGATGGCTTCTCTTCTAGCTCTATCTTTTCATTCACCTGCATGCAATCTTCACAATATTATTTATTTCCAAATAGAACCTCCAATCTAGTCCATAGTTCGTTTGGAGTTGAGTCTCGTGATTCATCATATACTTGGTGGATAATTCCATGAGAAATAGACCAAAAGATACATCATATTGCCATATCTTGTCTATTGAGAAAGTCATTTTTCTCATTGGCAGAATCAAGATCTACTTTTGTTGCCATGGTTATTTGGTACAAGCCTCTGCATCTGAGCTAAAACAGAATTTTTGGCTTCCACTCCAAATAGTTATTAGGCGTGAGAAGTATTGTCGACGAATAATCCATCTTTTATGTGTTCTTCAATCTTCAATACCTACAAATAAAGTGTTGGTGCTCCTTCTTCCTATCATCATGTGGGCACTAATACCATGTAAAATGTGGTGAGTACCTACACAACTTGTAAAAGTAAGAAGACGAGAGAAAAAATTGGAGAGAAAAGAATAAGAATTGTATTAACCATATTCCACACACAAAGAGTGAATGATTTACAATAGATATAGGCTACGTGAGTAACTAATGCACCATAGTAGTGATCTAGAGAGATCTATACACTCTCTAACAAACACTATAGTGAACTTCCACCTAGTCCTAATTAATTGACCCATGCAATTATCAGTTAATTGAGTCACACATGTGGAAGTGAGAGAAACACATGCAACTACTGGTGATAAAACTGAGGTTGCCATGCATGAGTGAATTCCACTAGTCTAATTGAGTGT
The DNA here is from genome assembly GCA_000966675.3 of Picea glauca. Classification (NCBI taxonomy): domain Eukaryota; kingdom Viridiplantae; phylum Streptophyta; class Pinopsida; order Pinales; family Pinaceae; genus Picea; species Picea glauca. The sequence goes on along the minus strand of JZKD02S1673465.1, from coordinate 252,845 downwards.
AATTGACTCTGAATTGAAGAGGAGTGCCCTATATTGTAGGGGAATATTCTCTAGAGAGAATATTCTTGTCTAAGGAAGCATTCTCAACATTGGACTATCAAACTTAGGAAAATAATTCTAGGTGAGTGTGTAATATCTCCAATAGACAAGAGGTCCATTCATGTTGATGAAGTAGACATTTATGGGATTTATTGATGTTAGGAAAGTAAAAATTGGTGAAGTTGTTTTCAATGACCCCTATGGGAGTTGTTTGACAGCTACCGAGAAGCATATCCCATATGGGGGCATGGTTTGTGTTGAATATGAGAAAGTGTCTCAATCTAATCCAAGTGGCAATTTTGGTCCATCTCATAAATGATAATAATTTCAACAGGTTTTGGGTTTTGAACTTTAGACGTAATTTTGGGGTCCTTCACAATGTTTTATGGGGCTAAGAATAGTAGAAATATTTCTTTAAATGCATTTCCAAGTGTAGATATTATAAAAATATTACCAAAGAGGTATCGTACCAAGGAATTATCATTCATATGATAAATTTATGATAATAGGAAGGTGAAAAACTTAGCTTTTCTAGGCACACCTTTCTTTCACCACCTCAATTCCTAGGTTTAGGGTTTGTGCACTCTAGGGGTTTTTCTTCATAATGTATAAAATGAGTTTTTGTCCATTTAGTTATGGGATTTTTGAAACTAATAATGGTTGTTCATTCTTTCTCATAGATAAACTGCCACCATTCTATCCACTATGTATCTATTTCTACCATTTTCGACCTCAAAAAATGTCATGAAGTGCCCAAAAATTGCATCGAAATTTTCATATCAAGTGTTGTTAGAAATTTGATGTTCATGATTTCCATTTTCCTATGTAGTGGGCATGGTTAGTTAGTGTATGGGTAATCCTAATAATGAGTATTTGACTTTGGTCAAGAAAATTTCTTAATAATTATAAGTTTCCAAGGATTAGTCTCTACTAAGGTAACCTTGTGGTCCAAGAGCATGAGATGGTTGACTACACAAATGTTGATCAAGTAAGTGATGTTGATTATCGAAGGTTAACTACTTTATATGCCTTCACAAATGTTGATGTTTTCCATGATTTCCATTTTCCCATGCAATGGAAGTGGTTAGTTAGTATACGGGTAGTACTAAAATGAGTGTTTGACTTTGGTTAAGAAAATTTCTTAATAACTATAGGGTTCCAAGGATCAATCTCTATCATGATAACCTTGACAACAAAAATCATGAGATGGTAGATTATACCAATATTGATTTGCAAGGATGTTGAATATTGAAAGTATACTACTATATATGCCTTCACATATTTTGGAGGTGCATTAAACTAGTGTAGTAAGATGTAAACATATGTTGCATTGTCCAACAGAAAGACCAAATGCATGGTTGCAACATAAGAAGACAAGAAAAATATCTAAGTTCTTCAACTTCATTGGGATTGAATTAAGTTGGCTAGAAGCCAAGTGTGGTCTTCCGTGGCAATCAATTTTCCATTGCACTTTTAACGAATCTATAATATTGTGCAAGGTTGAAGCATATTGACATGTATTACCACTTTATTAGAGAGGTGGTGAAGTTAGTTCAATTTTTTTAGGTTCTATATTACTAACTAGATGCTTATTGATACATTGGTGAAGTACATGTCACTTAGAAAACATGAATGGTGGAATGGTGTTGAACTTAGTTGAGAGTTCTCAGCTAAATATAAAATCGAGTCATAATTAGGAAATCGAGTCAAAATAAGAAGGTTGAGGAATCCCCAAATACTGATGAGGTAAAATCAGAAATGAAATCCTTAATTGAAGAATGACGTCAGAATTTGATAAATGGGGTGACATTGCAGCTTCAGAAGGAGAAAGAAGACAAGATTCAAGAAGGTCACCATAAGATACTTGAAGAAGTTAAACGTCATCTAGATGATGTACAAGCTAAATATGGTGGTATTATCTCCAAGGATAGAGTAATCAAAGACCAAGCAAAGAGGATATAGGATGACATTGTATCTGAAAAAAAGATAGATGAAACAGTTGCGTAGAGTGATGAAAAACCGTCAAATGTGAAACCGTATCGACACCTTCATTATCAGGAAATATTTCAAGGAAGTGGTGGATATCAACATTATCAAGGAAGAAGATGGAATACTTATCAATATTCATGAAACAAGGCATCACAAAACCATTATTCAACAAACTGTTATCAAAGAGGTGGTCTGGGTAAAAATTTCATATCACATACATTTAGCCCCATACATGCCACCTTTGGATCATAATAGTGTAGGCATAAACTATGTTATTTTATTTACCTTTACGAGCATGTTTACATAAGTAGGTCAATTTTGTGATTAGAGCATGATGCAATCCCTAAACAACTTTGGCAAAATAGAGATCCCCGATTGTAATTGTTTGGCCAAAAAAAATAGTTTCCATGAGTTGTGAGACCTACTTATCCTACATAGAATGGTATCATTTACAACTATATACCAAAACATTCATAAAAAAATGTTTTGTTTAAATGGACAAGTAATTTTGCTACCAACTACAACTTATTTATTTACTTTACAAATGCCTCTTCAATTCCTCCAATTTTCTAAACTCCCTTTGATTGCAATAAATAACTGCCAAAAATAATTTTCAAACACACTACCAAATACTTAAAAGCATATTACTTTTTATTTCCAATTGAAATTTAAGAAATATAAAGATTTGAAATTAAGATTTGAAAATGGGAAATAAGAGTGAAAGATATATCCCGGGATGGGGTGCCACACGTTCCACCATCCACATAAAATCCACCCTATCCTATCGCATATCCTCCGGGCTTCACTTCTCAAGGAGGCTATTTATTGCAGGATGGTGTGATGGGAGTTTTCACCCCATGCGATCTATGGAGCTCTGGTTCAGGATGTTGTTGGGAGTAAATTGGAAGCATACTACAAAGGTGAACAATCACTATGTTGTAATTGCGCCCTTAATGCACCAGTTTGAGAATATTTCCATATGTTGCTCTGATTTTCAGGATATGTTTCTCCTTTTAGCTCTATATGTGTGCTTGGCTTATCCTTCGGGGAGATCTAAACGTGCACATCTCCATATTGTCTCTCTTCCTTCTCTATCCATTGATCTTGGCATTGAAATCATGCCTCGTGAGCGTGGTCTCTCTCGCAAGGGTCCAGATTATCAGAGATATCTTGTCGGTTGAGGAAGAGGCACCAATGTCCCTTTAAGCGAGCTAGTGCAACCTCCCTCTCAGGAAACCCATTATGTAGTAGAGCAGGGTATTGAAACTATCACAGCAGGGGAGATTGGGGGTTGTGCAGTCATTGAGGAGGCTCGTCCTACTCTGCCTCCTGAGCTTAACATGCACTTGGGCCAGTCTCGCCAAGAGCACACAACCACTACAACAAGCCATCTTTTTTTAACACTCCACCAAAAGGTTATTGGGGATTTCCAGTCATTGAAGAGGCTCCCCTGTTGATTCCCCTTCAGGAAGCAATTTGAGTTCCTGAAGGGGACCCCTGATTCTTCTTCGCTTCACTTCTCTGAGAAGCATCTTAATCTAATCATGGATATTTGTCGAGACGTAGAAGAACAATTGTTTTGATAGGAGTGCATCAATTGCCGGCTGGACCTTATTTTTTTGTCAGGTGAACCTACTTCCAACCACCATATGGTCTATCGCAAACCCTTCTTAGTTCTAACTTGGCACCAACACACCAATGGAGGAAAAGATCACAATGCTATTGGTGCTTGATTCCTTTGGTTTTTCTTTTTATTTTGTTTTTGCTTATAGCTCTTTAAGAAAATTAAATGGTTTCCCAAGCATCTTTCTATATTCAAATACACTATGATCTGTCTAGTTCCATGCATAGAGACAATATAATTCTTCCAGGAACCTGGAGACGGCTTTGGTTTCCACTTTTTGACAGGTTGGGCTCTAGGTTTCAAAGACTATATAATCTCTTCAATTCTTAGAAGCAATACATCTTTTATTTACAAAAAAAGAGTTAAAGATGTAATATTAACAATAAAGATTTATGATTAAAGATAAATAGTTAAAAATGTAATAATTTGAGTTGAATTTTAAAGTATAAAACTTTAAATCTAAAAGTTAAAAAATATAATCGCCTGGATGGGGTGTTATTGGAGCCCAGCTAGAAAACAGAATGGAGTGGCGACAACCACCATGGCGCCAGCCACGTGACAGGTGCGTGCCAACCCATCCCTCCACTGCCATGCATTTAAATCAGATATGTTTAAACCATAGCTCCATTACTCCTAGTGCACCCTGCTTTGGCTATCCATCCCCTCGATGGATGAGTTCAATAGACCTGAATTTATTATGCTCGTGTGTCCCTTCTTCCACCAACGTTATTTGCAACATGAACATCACCAGACGAGCCTGCAACTTCTCTTGTTCTCGGTCGGGCCTTCCACTGGAATTTTCTCCCCCCTAGTGCTCCTTGGCTACCTTAGCTCTCTTCTTGTGGTTGATTTCCTTCACCTCGCCTCAGACATGCTGAGACAGAGGGGGGAATCCAAGCATGGCTCGACTTGGCAACCGAGTCAACTGCGTGTAGCACTTCGTCCCCCGCCCGCACCCTCTCACAGCTCATCACCCTCCTCGTCATCCTCTTCGACGCAGTCTAGCCATGGCCTCAGCAGTCTTTCGCCCCTCTCCTCACCTTTTGCATGCTGGATTGAATGGATTGATCTTTTTGGAAACTCTTTGGGCTTCAAACCAAGGCCAATTTCAGACCTGACCTCCACCTCACAACCAGCTCTCGTCGTTCCTTCCAATTCACCTGCATCTTTGCCAATCCATTTGTCCCCAGTCCTACCTCACTACGTCCAAACTCTGAAGGAAGGCTTTGGCACTGGCCATGGTCAGCGACAAGAGCCGCCCCACTCTTGCGTCGATTGTGTATCCTGCTCAAAATTACAAGAAGGCCTTGCAATTTTGCAAGGCCTAGTCTTTGATTTGCGACATGGAGTGGAGGACTTGCGCTTATGATCTGAGATCTTGGATGGGAAGGGGCACAATTCCTGCAAATGATCTCGGCATTACAGGGAGTGTGCCACCCCATAGAGGGAGAACCATTTGCAACAGAGAATGACCAGTCGATTTTGGCACCAGTTGCGCATGGGACTTCGGAGGAGGAAGCAACATTAATCGTGGAGGAAGAAACACTGCGGGTGGAGGAAGAAACACCGATCATGGAGGAAGCAGCACCGCAGGTGGAGGAAGCAACAACGATCATGGAGGAAGCATCACCGACGGTGGTTCCACCGCTCAACGCCACCTCCCTGGACACGTGGCCTCACTACAAGCCCACAACCTAATATGCACAGGTGTTCCTCTACTTGGTCAGCCGGGTGCTTAGTTTATATTCTGCCACCTGTAGCCTATAGTTATACTATGCATATTTCAACTTTTGCCAGTATTAGTTGAAAGGATAATTTGGTTCCCCCTGGGGGCGTTGTAATTTTTGTAGTTAGACAATACATTATGATCATTTTCTTAAGACTTTGGGTCTCAACCTAATAGGCTAGCTGAATTGATTTCCCTTCGGAGCAATTCAGTTATTACAATCTAGGTTAAACTGATGATGATGTAATTTTTTTTCTCTTAGAAGGCTTGTTATAAAATCTTACTTACAAAAAAAAATTAAAAATATAACCTAAACAATTTATAAAGTGAAAAATTGGTTAAATTTCTAATTTAAAGTGAAAGATTGATTAAATTTCTAAAAGTTTTGGATTACACTTAATTAGTAAAAATTAAGATTAAAATTTTTAATTTGAATTAAAAAAATAAAAAATAAAAAATAAATAAAATTTAAAGTAAAATTAAGATTAAAATTTCAAATTTCATATTTTAAAATTTAATTAAATTTTAAATTTTAAAATTTCAAATTTCAAATTTTAATTAAAAATAAAATTTTAAAATTTAATTAAAATTTAAAGTATAAATTCTATAATTATGATTGAGTAACACTAAAAAAAATATTGAATAAAATAAAATGATTAAAGAATTGTTATATGTATGATTAATAAGAGCCTACTACTATTCTCAACTGGCAATGACTTGTCTATCTATGATCGGCTAGAACTACTGGCTAGGGCTACCAGCTAATATGTATCATTCTTAATAGCTATGTATCATTCTTGATGAAAATTTATAAATTGTTGTTTATATATTTATAATTATTTTATTTTTAACATAAAAAAACAAATAATAATAATATTATGATTAATATATTTTTATATATTAAAAAATATATATATTTATTTTTATAATTTCTTGATGTATTATGGTGTTTACTATGCAACACAATAAGGCGGGATTTTAAACTTGTAACATACCATAACAAATTTCCTTTACATTTTCACTATTTCTAATTGCTCTTCACCTCAAAAAAAACTAAAAATATATATTTTTATAATAAATTTACAAACATTTTATTTTTAATATGAAAAAATATTAATTAAAAATTATAATTATATATATATAAGTTTTAAATTGTAATAAAACACATTTAATTCATTTACAAAATGTACACTCACTTTTAAGTACTAAGCTTCAAATTTAAATTTATTATAATAAATTATAATCATTAAATAACACCATTCACCTAACTTAGTTTAATGCATTGCATGGAAAGTAGACAAGATCATTACATGTCTTTCAATGATATTTTGATGTACTATCTAAAAAAAAATTTATATATTTTATTCTTTTCAATACTATTAGATATTTGAATTAATTTGAATTAAGGGTAGCAGGTGTGTGGGAATTTTGATCGATCTTAGGAAAAATTGAGTTGTCATATGCTTAGGTTTTAGGAATATTATCTAGTAATTAAGAAGAAGCTTGCTCGTTGCTTCAGGGGCTAAGGTTAGCAGTGGAAAAGCATATCTAACTCCTAATTGTATTGGGGGACACTAGCATAATTGCCAACTCAATGATCAAGAAGTCATGTCCAAATGATCATAGGCTTGCCTTAATCTTGATTAGAGCACAATATGAGGCTTCAAAAATTCAACACATCATCTTTTTTCATTTTCTAAGGAACCACAATCATCAAGCTGACTTAATGGCTAATAAGGAAATAACATTGAAAATGGGGGAGCTTTGGGTAAAATGTGCTCTAACCACCCAAGCTATACCATAATATTTATTCTTGCTAATTAAATCACAAGTACCTCAAACGTATCAAGCCATGAGTCTCTCACATGCAAGCCTATCCACCAAGACAAAACAATAAACTCAATGATACCTAAGTGATCCGAAAAGATCTTTTAACGACAATGGTTGAGTTTTAAAAGATGAGTTAATTTACCATTTTGGAATTTGATGAAAGAGGGTGAATTAATGATGAAACATGATAGCCATAAAGCAATATACAGATCTGGAAATAAGCATGAAGAAACACCAAACCATAAACAACAAAGTTGATAACAGAGTTCGACAATCTTGCCTACGTCTTCGGGCCTTTGTCTCAGTGGGTGAGGCTTTCTTATTTTTGTTCAAAGCTTCAAAAGTACATTATAACAGTGCCAAATGGATTACAAATTGATCTGGCTGTGTTATGCTAGATCTCAAGAACCCGTCACAACTGATGGCACTGAAAACGGATGAACGAAGCTCCCAGAAATGGCCCGCAAAATTGCTCTCCTCAATGGCTTCCCTACATAAAAATGGCTTTGGCTTTATAATTCTTCAGCATTTTCCCATTTTGAATCTCCTTCATGGCTTCAAGAACCTATGGTTTATATACGCTTGAAGTGGGTAACAAACTCCCAACTTCCCCCCAAGATCTAGCCTCAAAAAGGGCCCAAGATCCTCAAAAAATGGATTAAATCTCCCAAAACTAGCTTAAAATCCATAAAAATATTTATTATATAGTCAAAAACCCAAAATTGGGCCAAATGCAGGCACAACTCCCGAATTTACGGGCTCATGTTCATATGGACGTGCTCCATGTGGCCAAGCACAAGAAGTTGTGCATTGGCCCCCTTGATTCTTGGCCCCGGTCTTATGGTTAAGGCCCATGTGGCCACGGCTTACCCCTCCACGTGCCTTAACTATTATGGCCCTCAATTTCCAGCTCTCGGTTATGTGCCCTACTTGATCGCCTCGGTTTCCATCTCTCGGTTATGCACCCTGGTCGGTGGGCTAGCCCGGCCGACCGATGCTAACCCCAAATCTGTGATATAGACCAAGTCATATGGTGTGGTCATGTGATAGTTCGTCGGGGGCTAGGGCATATGTAATAACCACACGCCATAACATAAGGATTGGTCCAGTGGTATGGGTCATATGCGATAACGCTGAATCGGGGGCTGGGGCTAGGCCCCAACCCTTTTTTTTCACATGATTTACAACCATTACACTTTAAATAAAACATTGCGGTTATGGTTAATAAGGAACACTGAGGGCGAGTTGGTGGCCTAGCCCTGCCAAATCTCTTGCCACCCAGACCAGATGTCATGGGTTCGACTCTCTGGGAGTCCAATTCAATTTTGCAACTGATCAACCAATGAATGGGTGCCACGTGGCAGCCCATGACTGGGTCATGTGGAACCTTTACATTCGCCCAGATAAAGGACACGTGTCAACCAACCATTTACCCACCTGTCTTCCCAGTCAGCATGCCAATGTACCTGCCACGTCAACATGCTAGTCTAGTCAGCTACCACGTGTCATACGGATGTATGGACCTTGCCACGTTAGTTGTACGGGTGTGCCACATGTCACGATATGGCTGTTACACACAATTGTCAACACATCACTACCACATCACCTGTACAAACTGTGTGGTCAGCTGCCACATCAACACTATACAGACTGTATAGTCAGCAAAATTTTTCATGTTTGGCAAAACGAACAGATCGCAATATATTTCGCATACGATGTCTGTTTGGGCCCGTTCAAGTTGTGTTGGGTTCGTATCAACAAGGCCTACGCACACATCCGTTTTGAAGCCATTATGAGTACTTTGATTTTTAGGCCTTCCTGAACCCATTTTGGTTCCTGGATCCATTTTGGATCACACCTCCCCACTAAAGACCTTTTGGTCCTCCAAAAGTATACTAACCAATCATCAAGTGCGAGATAAGCCACCCCACTTGTTCTCTAGCTTTAAATTTTGTCATGTGCACCTGTCTCATCAAGATCAACTGTAACACAACCATGATAATTGATAGCATATTGTTAGCCACTTGTACTATGCCGCATCTTACTAAAGCCACTATCATCCATGTTGACAACATTACTAATGATAACATCAAAAATATGACTGCGAATGAGCTAATATGTTTGTACTACTTGCACGACATTAGTTTATCTTGAAGCATAGTATGATTGATCTTCCATTCTACAATCATTTCATGTTCTTTCTTAAGATCAATTGCTTGATTTGAAACAATTATAGGTGTGTTGCTTTCATGAGCTGCCTTTCTTAATTGTTCCATTGTTTGAAGAGATTGATTTGCTTTTAAGTGATGAGCATGTACAACATATTCTTTGCTTGCATTGATTAAGTGATATTGACTCTGCTCTCTGTAGAAGATTGTTTTGTGATCATACAAATAAGGATTGCCTAAGACCATTCCACATTCATTGAGTGGCACCACATCACATGTTACCTCATCCACAAACTTAGATGAAATTGCAAACTTTAATGTGCATTGCTTTGTTATGTGCAATTTATGGTTGTTGCTTATCCATTTAAGTGAGTAAGGCTTATGATGCATTTGAGTGTTTAATCCCAATTTTTTAACTACTTCCTCTGAAATCAAGTTAGATTGAGATCCACTATCTATCAATGTGTTGACCTTAGTATGCCTCATTATGACCCTCAAGTGAAACAATTTACTTCTAGAATCAAATCCATCACCAATTTTACTGTCAAACCAACTGTTGAGACTTTAGATTCATCACTCGAATCTGATCCCAAGTCTGTTGGTCGTGTTGTTGTTGCAACTGTTTTCCTCCCTTTCCTCTCTTTGAACCACTTTGGTCTCTTATCGAGATGCAATTGCCAACAACGGTCCTCATCATGCCCTTCTTTCTTGTAATGCTTGCAAGAGGGCTTCTCTTCCTTTCTTGCCACTGAATTTGCTTTCTTGCCATTCCACTTCCTTTTGTCCTCTTTTCTCGAAGACGATTCCCTCGATACACCAACTCTTGTTTTCCCTGCCTCAATGTATGTTTCTTGAACATAAACCTCATCAAGATTAGTAGGTACAAACATAAATACAGTGTTACGAATATGTGCAGGTGAACCTCCTATATACTTCATAAGAGTTTCTTGGGTATGTAAAGGAATATCTAACATCAATGCCATTTTACGAAATCCATATGTGTATTCTTGCACTATTTGTCCTTTTCTTAGTTTAAGACCTTGCCATTCAATTAAATCCTTCTCTTTATAACCCAAAGGATAAAATTGCTTTCTAAGTGCAGAAAAAAAAACTTGCCATGATGGAAATACATTACCCACTTGTTGCATGTCATTTTGCAACTTGCTTTGCCACCAGATGAGTGTTGTGCCTGCAAGAGGAAGCAATGCCAACTTGATTTGAGTGGCCTCATCCTTGATTTGTTGCACACTGCAATAAACCTCCATCTGTCTGACCCAGTTATCAAGTCTCTCTACATTGACTTCACCATCATACATAGGTAATTCAAATTTCACATCAAGCTTAAGTAAAGGCATTTCTTGTTTATGTTTATGGGAATGTTTTCTTGTGGTGGATTTTGAACTTGAACTTGAAGAAGAAGAAGAAGAAGTTGATGGAGAAGAAGGAGGTGAAGGAGGAGTTTGAGGAGGATCCTCTCCTTCTTCACTTTTAACCTTTGAATATTCACCTAGAATCAGTCTCTTCCATTCCAAGTAATCCTCGTATAGAACCTTCATCATCTCCGACATGGCGAAGAAAGTCTTTCGAAACTCTTTCTCATCATGAGAAAGTCCCTCTTTCGATGCCATCTTCTCACTTTGAGAATTTTTCTTTCTCGATCCAATCTTAGGATTCTCTTCAACAAGCTCGCCTTCACCACGATTCAAATTTTCCATGGTAATCATGCAAACTCAAAAACCAACCGTCAACTAGCTATGATACCTCTTGATCCGAAAAGATCTTTTAATGACAATGGTTGAGTTTTAAAACATGAGTTAATTTACCATTTAGGAATTTGATGAAAGAGGAAGAATTAATGATGAAAAATGACAACCATAAAGCAATATACAGATCTAGAAATAAGCATGAAGAAACAACAAACCATAAACAACAAAGTTGATAATGGAGTTTGGCAATCTCGCCTATGTCTCTCGGCCTTTGTCTCAGTGGGTGAGGCTTTATTATTTATGTTCAAAGCTTCAAAAGTACATCATAATAGTTCCAAATGGCTTACAAACTGGTATGGTTGTGCTCTGCTAGATCTCAAGAACCCGTCACAACTGACGACAATGAAAATGGATGAACGAAGCTCCCATAAATGGCCCGCAAAGTTGCTCTCCTCAATGGCTTTCCTGCATAAAAATGGATTTGGATTTATAATTCTTTAGCATTTTCGTGTTCTGAATCTCCTTCATGGCTTCAAGAACCTATGGTTTATATAAGCTTGAAGTGGGTAACAAACTACCAACTTCCCCCCAATATCTGGCCTCAAAAAGGCCCCAAGTTCCTCCAAAAATGGATTAAATCTCCCAAAACTGGCTTAAAATCCATAAAAATCTTTATTATATAGTCAAAAACCCAAAATTGGGCCAAATGCACTCACAACCCCCGAATTTACAGGCTCCTGGTCATATGGACATGCTCCATGTGGCTAAGCGCTAGAAGTTGTGCATTGGCCCCCTTGATTCCTGGCACTAGTATTATGGTTAAGGCCCATGTGGCCACAACTTACCCCTCCACGCGCCTTAACTATTGTGGCCCTTGGTTTCCAGCTCTCAATTATGCACCCTGTTCGGTGGGCTAGCCTGGTCGACCGACGCTAACATCAAATCGGCGCGATAGACCGAGTCATATGGTGTGGTCATGTGACATTTCCCTGGGGGCTGGGGCATATGTAATAACTGCACGCCATAACATAAAGGATTGGTCCGGTGGTATGGGTCATATGCAATAACGCTAAACCAAGGGTTGGGGCTAGGCCCCAACCCTTTTTTTCGCCCTATTTACAACCATTACACTTTAAATACAACATTGCAACTATGGTTAATAAGAAACACCGAGGGTGGGTTGGTAGCCCGACCCTGCCAAATCGCTCGCCGCTCGAACCGGAGGTCATAGGTTTGACTCCCCGAGAGTCCAATAAACTTTTGCAACTAATAAACCAATGAATGGGTGCCACGTGGCAACCAATGAATGGGTGCCACATGGCAACCCATGATTGGGCCATGTGGCACCTTTACATTCGCCTAGATAAAGGACACATGTCAACCAACCATTCACCCACCTGTCTACCCAGTCAGCATGCCAATGTACCTGCCACGTTAGCCTGCTAGTCTAGTTAGTTTCCATGTGGCGTACAGATGTACGGACCTTTGCACGTCAGTTGTACGGACGTGCCACGTGTCACCCTTGCAGTGGTGCCACGTGTCACGCTATGACTAGTCCACGCAAATGCCAATGCATAACTGCCATGTCACATGTACAGCCATACGAACTGTACGGTCAGCTGCCACGTCAGCACTGTACAGACTATACAGTCAACAAAATTTTGCTTGTTTGGAAAAACGAAAAGATTGTGATATCATTCGCATACGACGTCTGTTTGGGCCCGTTCAAGTTGTGTTGGGTTCGTATCGACAAGGCCTACACACACGTCTGTTTTGAAGCCATTCTGAGCACTTTGATTTTTAGGCTTTCTTGAACCCATTTTGGTTCATGGATCCATTCTGGATCACTAAGGCTTCCTCGGACATGTCTGAGGTAGTGGGGACAAGAGGTAATGAAAGTTTCATTTTAATTCACCCTGAGCCAGGTGGTATAATGGCTAGTTCATCTTCATTCATGGGTGGAAGATGGCCAACTTTGCATGAACTTAGTGTCATTCTCCATGTTGGTATTTGGTCTAGTTACCACTCTATTTTCTCTTCTTATACTAAGTTTAATTTGTGCATAGAAGTTGGATGATTGTATCTTTGTTCTGTTTGGTTATGGTAATCTTTGTTTTAAATTTGAAATTTTGAGGATTGGTGGTTTGGGTATAAAATTCTTGTCTTTTCTCTCTAGAAGCATATTTCTCTATTTAAATTGGCTTTTTTACGACATCACCTTTGGTTTCCAGGCAGACAATTAGTATTATTAAATTTTAGTATGCCCGTTGTCTATTGATTTTAGTCTTTAGCCGGGTAGTGATAGTTATTCCAGTTTTTATCTTTTGTTTATGGGTTTGTGGACTTATTTCTCAACTTATAGGGAGTGGTGTAGAGAGAGTTATTGATCCAGATTTATGTAGGAACACAATGAAATACAGAAATACACATAAACGTAGATATGCAGCGGAAATAAGACTTCATTTCATTAATAACAAATGACTGAAATATGCTTACAGACAGAATGGAAATAAACTAGCTAGGGCGCTGGTAGCT
>JZKD02S1673465.1:164040-206426 GCA_000966675.3 Picea glauca | reverse complement strand
AGGGTTGATTACATCTTTATAATACCTTAATTTTCTTTTTTCCTCTAACTTTTTATCACACCACATTTTTTCCTTAAATTTTGATTTGACGTTTTTTTTAATAGTATCTTTATTCCGCAAAATGGTTTCTTCCATTATTCCCCAATAGTTTAGCCAAGATTGGGCGTCTTTATGCCATCCTAGCTTGAGTCGATGGTGGTTTTGACTTGATTTGGAAGCAATTTTAGGTAGTCTCTTGTCTTCCATGTTGTTTAATTTGTTCTTATACATTAGGTATCTAGTCATAGCCATGCTCTCAATAGGGGAGAGGCTAGTTTCTACGAGGAGGATGAGATATGGCGTATTTCCTTTAATTTTGAGATTATAGGTTATAAAATTCTTTTGTATTTGCTCTATCTTTCTCCAGGATTCACGAGAGATACTACAGCCCCATACTTCATATCCATAAAGAATAACAAGTGTAACAAGAGTCTCAAAGAGGAGTTTCTTTTTATCCCAACTCCAAAGTTCAGTTGATTTACAATTGTTTTCAAGCCCATAATAATAATCATAATAATAATAATAAGGGATCTTATTGGATTTAATAATCATGACCTCAGTCATACCTATATTGGAGCAAAAATCCTTGAGGACTTACCATAAGAACGATATTATCGACATAAAGAAGAAGATTGATGACTATACCAGTAACATATATCCGTTATCTTTAAATACAAAATAAACCAAATCATGCATTAAAATAAACTTGATCATTACAATATTATTATGAAATACACAACAAACTTAATCATTCATTACATTAAATATTTAATAAATATTGGAATTTAGTGTTTTGAAATATAAATTTTGATCATTACAATATTATTGTGGAATACACAACAAACTTAATTATTCATTACATTAAATATTTTATAAAGTGAAAAAAATATATTATATGAATATTGGAATTTAATGTTTTGAAATACAAAATGAAATTCAATTATTATTATCAATCTTTTTATCATATCAATCTAATAAATTAAATTGTTAGTAAGTATTTTAGAAGTTAATTTTTATAATGTGTATTTTTTTTTGGAATGGTTAAATTAAATATTAAAAAAAAAATAGTATTTACTTTTCTATTAATTTTATTTTTATTGATAATTTTATTTTTCAGAAAATGTCGGAAGAACTATAGTGCTTTTGAGAGCTTGTCCACGTTTAGGATCCACAATAGGATCCATCTTCAAGACAAAAAATCTTGAGGAAAAATAAGAGAGGAACCCCTAATAAACGTCAACAAATCTCTCACCACAGAAACCTAAATGATCAATTTTATTTTTATTGATAAGGTAAAAATTGTATATAATATTTTTTTATTTTTTTAAAAAGATATTTTTTATAATTAAATAATAAAAAAAATTATATCATTTTTTTAAAAATCAATGAAAAATAATTAAATAATATTTTGAATTAAAATAATAATAATAATAAATTATTTATAAACATTCTAATAAAAATTAGTTAAATATTGTACAATTATACAGTTAATTGAAAAAATTAATGTCAATGAAAAATAATTAAATAATATTTTAAATTAATAAAAACATTTTAATAATAAATTATTTATAAACATTCTAAAAATTGAAATAAGTATTTTACAACCTATACCATTAAAAACTTTAGTTATTGTGATATTCAAGGACTCATGAAAATATATCCTTTGTTTATTCTACTTTATAACTTAAACAAGAGCTTAGTTCTTGCCAAGTAAATTTGGAAATGAAGATGATAGTTAACACCCTATAATTATTGATGATGATGATTACTTTGAAACATGAATAATATGCTAACAGAGGAGCTAGTTTCATAATCTTAAAAGAAATCAACTTCTTAAAAGAATTCGACATAAACTCACAAGGATGGAGAAAACCTTATTGCTCAATGATGACACATAGTTTATAAATTTGTCATAACAGATATTAGACAAAATATCTCACCATGATTTTACTTTAATGTAGCATTTTTAAATTTATAAATGAATTTTGTATTTTCTAAAATCTCTATTACATTCGCAATCTTAACCAATGATATTTATGATTTCATCAGATAGATTTTGACAAAAACAATTGGAAAAATATAAACCAAAAATTCAAATGTTAACCTGTGTAAACTGCCCATAAAAATAAAAAATAAATAGAAAAAGTAAAATCCATAATAATAAAATAAAAAAAAATAAAAAAAAAAAAATTAAATAATTGAAATGACAAAAAAATAAAAAATAAAATAGTTATAATTTTTTTATTTTTTAACCATTTCTTTTCACGTATTTAAAAATATCGAAATTTTGAGCATCTTCAAAATTCTGTCCAAAACCCTGACAAGACAAACTTTTCACAGTGAAACTATAGCGATGTAGAGTTTTTTTGACCGTATTAGAACCAAATTTTCGTTTTTAAGTGCCAGTTACCCTACGCCATAAAAGAGAATCCTGTCACTGTAATTTGTTTTTAGCATAATGGATAATAGCTAGCGTGATTCGATCCTGAGCCGCACATCCATTCAATCAATTCTCTGCCCTTCCTCGTATCAGCGGAGCACAGCACAGCACCTTGGAAACAGGAATTGCAGATATTTTTCCGGGCTCTCGTTCATTCGCAGATACGTATGGATTTCAGTTGTGGAGCCTCTCTTGATAAGATCTGGCCAGTGGTCAGGCTAGACTTTTCTGTACGCAAACAAACGCTTCGATCTTTGAGAATCTTCGGGTACGCAGAATCGTACTAGCATCAAAATCAGATCTTTTCAAAGGTCCATATCACGATTCACGGATACTGCATGTCCATATCACGGAAAGATCAGCTCTCTTTGGAATTTACAAAAGCAAGAACTGTGTTGTCTTCCTCGGTACGAATCTCTTAAAATTTACAACTATGGATCAAAATTGATCACTTCTTAGAGATTTTAGGGTTTAAATTTTTGTTTACCAAAATTCAACAATTATTTGTAAAAATTAATTAATTAATTAAATTCATTTGTCATTCTTGTTTAACTGTTTTATGAAATGTTTTTTCAAGTTTTAATCCGACTACATAAATCTATAGGAAATCACTATTTTTTGTTGTTTAAAATTCATTTTTGAATGCAGAAATGGGTTCAGCCTGCTTAAAAACTCATGGGGCACTCGGATTACACAGAAATAATCACTCAAATCTGCAGATCTAACAATTTCTCATTTAATTTCAGGCAAATGTCCCAGGAAAATATCACCAGAGTCATTTCTTACATTTCATAGAAGGTAGTATGCATTTCTTTACATGGTACATTTAGACCATACTTTTCTCCCTTGCATGCTCATTTATTACCTCTCTTACACAAAGCTCCCATTTCACTGTAGCAGCAGGGTACAACAGGGTGTTTGCATGTTCTTTAGTTGGCACAATCTCCTATGTGTTGTTTAAATTGTATTTTTGAATATATAAATGGATTTAACAACATTTTAAAAAACTAATGAGAAGTCCATTTTTTTATAAGAATCTGTTGTTTAAATTATATTTTTGAATGTATAAATAGATTCAACAATATCTTAAAAAACTCATGAAACTTCAGTTTATACAGATTTAATAACTCAAATCTATAAATTCAACAAAATTCACATGAATTCACCAAAAATTAAACCTAAAAAATACCAAAACATAAAAGATTTAGATTAAATATTTAACTTAGACTTTTCTTAACTATTAATGATCCAAACTCACCTTAAGTTAAATATATTAGGAACTTTGATTGTGACAATGTAAGCTTTGCATAATTTGTTTATTTTATGCCAAGCTATGATTAATGTTTATGATGATGATGTAGTAAACAACGCATAAATATCTATAAGAAAATATGCAGAATATAAATATTGAATCAACGAAACACAACACGACTATTATTAGGAAACAGGAATTGCAGGTATTTTTCCTTTAAATCGGTGGCTCGGTTCTGGTTCATTGACAAGTACGTATGGATTTCAATTGTGGAGCCTTTCTCTTTGTAAGATATGGCAAGTGGCCAAGTTAGAATTGTGCAATTTTATTATTGAGTTCACAATTGTAAGTAGTAAAGATTTCACTTTATAAGCAATTGCTTTTGATGATGCAATGGATGTTGTAAGAAAATGTTGTGTTAAATATACTCTATGGATTTGAATATAATAAATGAGTTTGATATTAATAGTTGGAGAAGAAATGAACATTGTTGAGATTATCAATTTTTTTTGTTAAAGAATCAATTAATGATAATCTTACTAATTTTATCAATAGTTATGGCCTATTACATAATTGTGTCATAAAGGGTGTTAGTATGTATAGTTGCATATTAAAATGATGATAATCCATTAATATGTCATAATTTACTACATTATTGGAAAAGTTGTAAAAGGAAATTTGTTGTATAAAAAGTTGAGCACTAATTTACTACATTATTGGAAAAGTTGTAAAAGGAAATTTGTTGTATAAAAAGTTGAGCACTAATGAATGGATGTTTTTTTTTCAAGAAGGAGAAAACAATTCACATTCTACTTCACCATTTCAAGCAATAATCCAAAAGTTCATTGGAATTTTTGGAAACATTGATCAATGTTTTTTTCCTAGGGTTGGCTAGTGTTTGGTGAACTTTTTAGGACCATGGCAAGCCCAACTATAGTTATCCAAACTATAAGTAGTTTTTAGACTTACTCCAAGTTCAAGGATGGTTTCAACACAATCTCCCTCTTGGAACCCTCCATTCCTCTCTAACTAGGTCATCATTGAGGTTACCTAGGTTTGCATCACCTATAAGTTCTAACTAACTCAACGACACACCAATAAGAAGTAGAACTCCTATTGTACTTTAAGGACATGCCAATGTAGGATGATATATCATTATACAAATCCCAAATTGAAGAAAATTGTAACCTGGTGAATATATTTAAAAATTGTTTTAATGATTCAAAACACAAATTGTTGAAGGTAAACTTGTGAAAAAAGAATATTGCTACAACAATGGTTACTTAGGATGCCAATCTTCACCAATGTCTATGAAGAATAAAAACAATAGTTTGCAATGTCATTTGGTGCCCACTAGACCCAATCAGTGGTTAAATTTACAAAGCTTATCCCCTCAACCTCTTCTTATTTTTTATTGTCTATTTCTCCAACAATTGGATCCCTGAAAGCATACGAATGAGGCAACATTGTATCGAAGTTGAAACAAGGTTGAATCTCACCAATTTCTGTGACATTGACATCGTAACTATAAAGAACCCCAACTCTAAATTTTGGAATCCCCGTGTCATAAATTGTATGGACTATGTTTCTATCAAATTCCCTAGAGTTTAGAACCTATGCCATGCTTGTAAACTCTTGGCTACCATAAACTAATCTTGTCTAATTTTTGTCACATATCAAATGAATATTATTATCCATGGAAAATTCCAAGAGACTTTGCACTATCCGAATTCAAGATCTTACCAATTGGATTAGAAGGATTCAATATAAGAATAACATGAATGTTCAACCTACTTCTTCTACTTTGGTTGTATACCATCTCTAAAGCATGTATCGTTATGTTAAATTTTTTGGTACTACGACAAGGAATGAGTGTGAATTCAACTCTAGTGCACCATTTGATATCCTTGTCAAAGCTCGGATTATAGAGAGACAAAATTAGAAATGCATCCTGTGCTTACTCCAACAAACAAAAACTAAGGATTTCCATGGTTGAACTAGGTCCAAATGTTAAAACTATTTGAGTTGCATTGAACCACTCTTTCCTTTTCATCACTTATGCCATATAACCAACCATAACAGTTTTCAAGGTCGACATTCCATCATAACCATTGTTGCATGTAACTTGTCTTAAGTTGAAAGGATTGGTCGTTGCCTTGGGATGAGATGTGAGCCATTCTTGAAGTCCCGCAAATGGGACGTGGCAGAAATCGACAACATTTGCTCGACTTGGCATGTGGAAAGGTCGATGACGATTCATTTATGCACACATAAACAATGATGATGTGTTTAACCATCGTTTGCTCACTTTACTCCCAAAAGACCGCGTATGAATTAATTATTGAATTTATATCATTACCAAGTTAATAAATCTTTTAAAAAATTATAACATTATCAATTTTTTTTTCCTTTTTAAATCGCCGATTCAAAAATACAAAACTTCTCATAACTTAATTTTCAACTCGTGAGAACATTTATTATTGATTCTTATCTACAAAACTATATTAACTTATCATCAACATTCTTCATATATATTTAAAAACTTTAAAAATATTTATTTTTAATTTATTATAAAGTTAAAAATGATAAAATCTTAATCTCTCAACCGGCCCCACCAAAGTACTAATCCAATATGGTCTCGTCTAATGCATGCTCCATCCACACCGTGAATCTCTCAACTTGCCCTACCAAAGTAATAATCCAATATGTTCTCACCTAATGTATCCATCTAGCATGCTCCAATTAGATGTTATGCATTAATGTGTAAAAAACAAAAAGAATATAATGCAAAAATGCAGGACATAGAGTTGGCGTTTGTCCCTCACCTCCAATTTCCACATGGACTCATTAAAGTATTAGGATTATAGAGTCCAATATGTGCTTTGTTGATTTTTTTTTAAATAAAAAATTAATTATAAGAATAATTTTTTAATTATTACAATGTAAAATTATATATAATAATAATAAATAATATAAAATATATATAATTATATATTATATATATCTCATTTGTGTATCGTTATTAAAAACTCAATTTTGTCATGTAATGAATTTTTGAATTTTTTCTAATTTGGTTTATTATTTTTCTAATACCATCTAATTAACCTAGACCGCTTCTAGATCCAATAGTATTAATATGTTTTGCATATGCAACACTTATGCAGTGCTCACAACATACATTCCACGCATAATTATGTACAATTACATCAAACAAAATTAAAGATATTACACACAATAATTAACATGTAAACACACATAAAAGAACACTTATCTTTTGTTGTAAAATGCATCAGTGTTGTAGACCTAGTCAGACAAAAGAGTATGGGGGGCTAGGACTCCACGAGAGGGAAAGGGGGCTAAGGACTTAAGAAAGGGGCTAAGCGGGGCTTAAGCCAAGGAAATATTATAATATATTCCTTAAAGTCCTATGCCTTATGATATAATGTTATCCTAAGTTCCTAAGTGGAGGAACGAATTACCAAGTGGAGGAAAAGGTAGTTCCTTCAATGCCAAGTGCCAAAAAGGGCACATTATTAAAAGGGGGAATTTAGTGTAATTCTCCCATTGCTTCCATCATTCTTACCACTCCCTGGAGAGTGTGAGATGTGGAGATATGGTTACCATGTAAATCCTTGGTGGTTTGGGTTGAAGAAGCAGGTTTTCAAGCATGTGGAGCATTCACTTCGGGTGGGAGAACTGTTGGGAATATGTTTCCCTATGTGCTGGCCTAGTGGGTGTCACAACTCTTTGAGAGCAGTCGTGTGTTCAAAGTGTCATAGCACCCTGAGACTTCATGGTCGGCCTATTGTTGAAGACCTAGAAGGGAAGTGGGATAGTTGAAGGATTGTAGAGCAATGAAGGGGTACACTTCCTGGGGTGGGATAGGTTGTGGGGAATGGGAGACTGTGAAGTGGAACTACTGCTAGACTTGGTTCCATTGGCCTTGTTTTGTTTTGTTGAGTGTTGTATGACCTTAGTGGGACTGGTGAGAGTACCTTTGTTGGAGTCATAACCCTAGCTCAGGGGTGACCTGTTGTTGAGAGTGCATGAACAACATAGTCTACGGTTGGGAGGAATGTCTAAGGTCTGCATGTAGTTGGTGATTTACAACACATATAAGCGTTCTTTTTTGTGTGCTTGCATGCTAATTATTCTGTGTAATATGTTTAATTTTGTTTGTTGTAATTGTACATAATTATGCACAGAATGTATGTTGTGAGGATTGCATAATTGTTGCATATGCAGAGCATATTAATGCAATTGGAACTAGAGGCATGGACAGGGGTCTAGGTACGAGCCTTCAATAAGGTTGGTTTAATTAATCAAAAGGTATCATAGAAGTAATGCACCGAATTGGAGAAAATTTGGAAATTCAGTGCATGACATAGCCGAGTTTTTGGTGACAATGCCCATTATTGATTTTTTTTAAATAAAAAAACAATTATAAGAATAGTTTTTTAATAATAACAATAATAAACAATGTAATATATATATAATTATATTGAATTTAATTAAATATTTTAAGTATTTTGTTATGTAATTAAAAACATATATAATAATTAAATAAATGAGACTAGATTTATCTTAGTTTCAAATTTTAATACTGAAAAGTTTTAAATTTCAATTGAAATGGGTGACTTCTTCAATTCAATAGTGTGAGAGGCCCCATTCTTTATATAACTAGGGTTTACCCTAGTCACCATAACCAAACTACATATCATTGCTCTATCCCTAGCCATAATGAACGATTTTCAGATCATTGTTCTAGCCATCCTTAGTTGTCATGAATAGATTTAGATCATTTTGGTACATGATTTAACTTGTAGAGATTTCATGGCTAAATCACATCAATTTGTAGGAGTGATGATGATAAACTCACTTGCACATATGGATCCAATGGAAATATTCTCTTCTATGATTGAAGTATTCAAATCATTGGTTTGGTCATTGAACCTAACCAAAGGATCTCGATATTTGCATGATAGATTTATCAAACAACTAGACTCTATCCCCCATATCTCCAATGCCTAGATCTAAGGGAAAGAGTACTTATTCTATCAAAGCAAGTTTTGATTGGAAAGTTTACAAGCTTTTGGCCTAACCCAAGAACTATGGAGGTGTGGATAGCATAGCATTGATTGCCCGAGATAAAAGGCTAGGTAAATTTGTGTGCATGTGGCCAAGGGTATTTTGTGTTTTTATTCCAAAATAGGGAGGAAAACAATCTAATTTTTCATTCAAGACCTTAATTCATTAGATCTTAGGGTATGTTCTTAATTCGTTGTTCCCTTGACTTCAACCTAGAAGATGATATCATAACAACCCTTGTATAGATCAGACTACCCTACCTTTCCTTAATATTATAGGATGAAAGCACCTTTAGAGCCATTGAGGACAAACTAGGTCGATATATTGATTGAACTAAACCAAAAAAAAAATTGTATTCTTGTACCAAACTATGTGTGGAAGTGGATTTGGAGAAGGTACTTCTAGAGGCATTGCAAATAAATATGGATAGTTGGAGCACCAATAAGAACTAGATTATCGGCAAAACCCCTTCAAGTGCAAGTCTTGCCACGAGTACAAATATTTTGCTCAAAATTGGCTAAAAACTTAGGAGGATTAGACTCTCCCTAAGCATCATCTCAAACCCTCTAATCAAACATATCATAACCCATTTAGGCTAGTGAATCGTAAGTGCAAAAACAAACAGTCTAAGGTGTCGTAGCAAACAAAGATAATTCATAAATGATTGTCCAAGGCGAACATCAACAGCTTTGAGGCCCTTGAAAATTTAGATATGGAAAAGGAAAGCGATGAGGTGGAGAGGTGGCCAATACATGAAGATCTCGAAGTTGAAATCAAACCCCTTATCAGGACTCAAGGAGATCAAGAGGTTGTTCCACAAACAATAGAAACCCTACAAACCCCATTAGTGGGTGATGAAAAGTGCAAAAGTTATTTTGAAAATGGGGAAAGAGCCCTAAGAGCTTCCAAAAATACATTGCCAATCAACATAAACCCTCAATTAGGTAAGCTTGCCTCCTTCTCTTAACATCTCTTATATCAACACACTAAGAAATAAGTCTTCTCATACTTCACCCCCTCTTGCAAAAAGGTGGAAAACCAATCGAGAACTTCAAGAGATAGAAGTAGAGCAAAACAAAACACAAGGTACTCAAAGTTCGTTTGTTGCTTCTTATTCATAGCTTATGATGTGACTACATCTAGGATTCTATACATGCAATGTTTCAAGTAGTTGTGTTGTAATTTTAAAATGTAAAACAATACCATTGCCAACTTTATAACAACATAAACTAAAATCAGAAATAATAAATAAATAATCTTTATAAGCTAGATTATATGGTTTTTTTTAAATAGAAGTACGACCAATCCTTGAAATTTAATATTATATTACTAAATAATTTCACCACAACTTTTTCTAATAAAACATATAATCATTATTATGAAAAAATTAGATGTTCCACCATTTTTTATTTTTTTTAAGGTTGAGAAGTTCCACCTTCATTATTTTTTAACATTGAGAAGTTTCCTTTCTATTTTTTAATAATTTTTTAAAACTTTAATTTTAATAATTTCTTTAAGAGTATCGCATGCTTAGTGACATGGCCTTTTCCTCTGTCACCTCTCTCACGTATACTTATCATGTACTCTTGTAGGAAGCAATAGGAACAATGGTAGGTTAGGGTTGGTTTGAGAATATTATAAAAATATATATGAATTTCTAGAATTTACCAAGGGGCTAGGGTTCAACGCAAAGGAAAGCCACTTCCCTCCATTTTTTTTTTTAATTAAAATTTAGCAAAAATAAAGGATGATTAATTATTTTGAATAATAATTATAAATCTTTTAAAATATATTGTAATGGTCTTAGAATGTGCAAATACACGTTCATATAGAAATTGAGATATATACTTAAAAATAATAATGTTTAGAAGTTTAAAAGATAATATTTAAGGTAAACAAAATGTAATATATATGATTTGATGAATGCCATATAAATACATACACAATGAGATTGTAAACAAGTGCAACATGTTGCGATATACTGTCTCCGAAGATAATAAAAGAAATTTTACTTAAATCTATGTAAATTTATCGAGTTTTTTTTGCTTTTGAGGTTTCTCATTCCTCTCAGAGGGTGTGCGAGTGCTTTAGCCCGTTTCTATAATTAAAATATGTCATTTCAAAAAAACCTAAATTTATTTTGGAGCCTAGCGTTTCTATCATATGTCTCCATAAGTAGCTGGTTTTTTTAATAGCATTTTTTAGTGTATAGTAGAGGTTTTGCATTCGTAGAGATTGTTCTGACAAGTTTAATCGTATGCCAAATCACATCTGCCAAAAAAATGGATGGGAAGCCTGCCACCAGATCCATTGGGTTTCTAACCCCGTAGCTATCAATTAACTTACCAAAATAATTAAAAATGGTTTCATAGCTACCCATTTGGAAAAATAAGAAAAGAAAAAAAAAAAAGAGTCTTATTTCATAGGTCAATGGTAACTTTTTTTTTTTTTAAGTAAAAAGGGAAGAACCTTTTATATTATCATTGCCAAGTTACAAAGTCTGTTTACGATGCCAGCTGTCCCGCCTAAACAGGAAACCGAGACAGTTGGGCATCCTATGCCATTTGTTTCCAAGCAAACAAAACTATCAGAGTGCAGTCCTGCCCGAAGGAAACCAGGATGCCTAGCCATTAAGT
Organism: Picea glauca; assembly: GCA_000966675.3. Classification (NCBI taxonomy): domain Eukaryota; kingdom Viridiplantae; phylum Streptophyta; class Pinopsida; order Pinales; family Pinaceae; genus Picea; species Picea glauca. The sequence continues at coordinate 194,971 of JZKD02S1673465.1, read as the reverse complement.
TTAATCTCTGTGTTGAAAACCTAGTTACAACATAGCTAAGATCTAACTGGGCGAAAGCCTGGTTCAGAAACAAAAAAAGATTGCTAACTAAGAACATCACTGAACCTCTTATCCGGCTGGCTCGTCCTCGTCCCTGTGCCTTCGCCATCCTGTTGGAAACACGTAAGCTTGTGCGCACGTAGGGCATTGTCGTTTCGGGAGAGTCTTGGAATGAGCAACGAACAACATGTCGAGTCGATGGTCGATTCGAGCGATGCGAAAGATTTGATCGTCCAATAGGCTCCGCATATCAAAGATTAGAGCTAGGTACCCCGAATTGGTGAAAGGATGTTGGTCCTGCCAATTGCTGTCAACAGAGGCTGAGGGAATTGGCCACGTTGCTCCTTCACTTGCATGTGCTTCACTGTCTGTATGTGCCGGTCGGTTGAATAGCTGAGTCGCCTCCTCCATAGGTGTACCAGGGGGTGAGTCGTTTCTTCCTTTTGTGCAGGACAGGGTCTCTTCTTCAACATAGCAGGTGGTGAATTCCTCTGCTGGGCGAGTTGCACTGAAGCCAAGCGATTTGCCCGAAGGCGAAATAATGTCATCGGTGCCAAAATCAGTGGGAGGATTCCAATTGTTCAACACTGTGAACAGAGGGAGCTTTGGATAGCTTTGCATGGCCTCGTCCAGGGTGATCTCTTCCATGTACGCCATTGGAGGCGTTCGAGGTTTCCTGTGTCTTCGCAAGGACACCATGGCTAACGCCTGCTCGAATTTCTTCTGCCTCTGCCGACGAGATTCGACTGTGTACCAAGATGCACCCCTACGCGGCTTACCTCGTGCTCTGGGCATGATGAAGAACCTGGAGATGTCCAAGGTTCCCTGCGGGTGGATGGCTTTGCTCCAAAGCTCCAGTGGGTCTGTGAAATGTGGCTCCGCGAAGTTCAACTCTGCATTCGACTCTGCAGTAAGCGAATGCCGCTCAATGCTGTCGAGGCAGGTGATAAGGAGGAGGACAACGGTGACCGCCATGGCCATTAAGGCTTGCTTTCGAGTGCGCTGGTGCGCTGTACCGGTCACTTGCGCGAAGGGGCTCATCTCCTGGATAATGCTGCACGGATTCATGCTCGTTTAATTGTTGAGGGGATGGTCGCCGGTGGATGTATTAATGGTGCATCCAGGCGTTATCCTGCATGGCTCGGCTCTGCGACGTGGCACCCCATCCGGGGTAGGTCAATGGTAACTTACCAAAAGAATTAAAAATGGTTTCATAACTACACATTTGGAAAAATAAGAAAATAAAATAATAAAAAAAGAGTCGTATTTTATAGGTCAATGGTAACTTACCAAAATAATTAAAAATGGTTTCATAACTACACACTTGGAAAAATAAGAAAATAAAATAAAAAAAGAGTCTTATTTGTTATAAAATTATTTTATCAATAGTGTTGTACCTTATAAGAAAGTGGCACTCATATATAGTCATGTCAAAATTAATTTCAAACCTAGAATGAAGTGGAGGTTGCAATAACACTATCAATTTATTGACCAATGAGAGGTCATAAAAATACCAATTTTGTTATATTGAATTTTTTTATTTTATTTGTTATGTTCAACATTAAAATTTATACACATTTTTTAAGTCAACATAAAACTAATATGAAAGTCAATGCTAACTCATTGCTATATACTACCTCCGTGCCTCCGACAGTATAATAAGGTACAATATAGGATTAGATATTTGTCATAGGAAAACATTTACAAGGAGAATTACATGGATTAGAAAAATTTTGTGGCAAAGGTTTTGAGCAAAGAAAAGTTTTATTTTGTTATTTCAATTTGACATATACAATGTCTTTTATTCGTGGATATCATTTGAAGGAAAACGTTGGCGAAATGCAAAGGTTGGACAAGGACCTAACTCTAGATATGGTAGTGAATGTTAGGCCTTGGCAATCAATGTTGTTGATGTCTATTGTTTCCTTTTGTAATGTCATGCCTTGTGATTTATGTATCGTCAAACCTCGTGCCACTCGAACATGCAACAACCTACACACCATCCTTGTTATAGGGGTTTGGCACATTATTTGGATTGGCAACATCCCATGGTGGACCTTTGTAGTTGACAAAGTTTACAACAACAAATGATGGCAATTTTAGGGGCTTAGAATAAAATGGTAATAACTTTACCAAGTGTGTTGCTAATGAGACATGTTGTGACCCATAGATTGCTTATCAAGATCACCTAATATAACTTTTGCATCTAGTTGGTCATTTTTTGTATTAATAGACATTTGATGTTTCCTTTACTTTATTTAGCATCATGCAACTAGCATGTTTAGCAATTTTCGCATATGTTTATTTATGTAATGCAATGCAAATGTTAGTTGTGTATAAGTTCATAGGATTTTGAAATGTTTGGTGCTCTGCATGCATCGAGAAGGAATTTGTCTTAGACATGAGAAGGTTAAGTCCTCTAATGTAGGCTTTGCATTTATGATGTTGGAGAGGTTTTGAAAAGTGACTTGAGAAGGGTTACTACCTTGCTGCCAAAAAATAGTGTCGAGTGTGATAATTGTGACAAAGCTTTGACAAAGTGTGTTTCCACATGATGTTCCCATAGACATAGGAGCATCCTTGATATGTGGTAGTTGTCTGAGGTCACTAACAAGGATAACAAAGTTCCCACCAAATGTGGCATGCCTATGGCTAGAAAATGCTTTATTCAAATGGTCATCAATGCAAGAAAATAGTTTTGGGTTGATGAATTTCATCTCATCAATGAGAATGTAATAAACATGCATAAGCTTCATGTATACATCAATGAAGCTTGTTGTTGAAATGGAGTCACCAACACCATGCATAACATGCCTAAAAATCCTTCGATTGACATTCAAGGAAACAAAAAATTGCCTACATGCTATTGGGGGGCGATTTTATAGCATATGACATGTCTCTTATACTCCTATGTCTATTCAACAACAATTTTTGTCAAGAAATTTTGAATTGCAACCACAAGAGGATCTTGTGGAGGCACACCTTGCGAGATCATGGTTAGTATATGGTGATATCTTTCTGATTTTGCTTCTATTTTCAATGTATACCTTGAAATCTACTTAAGGACAACATGATGGGAGAGAACAAGCTAATAGTCAATATTAGCTTACCAACCTAAAAGCATGTTGTAGTTGTGGATGTTTAACCTATCATGATTTCAAGAGAGGTTGTATGTTTTGCACCCATGCTCGTAAATGAACATAGAAGATATAGCATGGAACTCTTATGGAACTACATAGAAACATTTTAGGTTGGACCCTTGCTTGCATAAGCATGAAGATTCATGGAATTTTTTGTGTTGTTGAATGTAGTTAATTGGTTCCTCATAGTTAAGAAGCAGACTATATGTGAATATTTATGTTGTTCTTAGGAGACATGGATGATGCAAACTTGAGCTATGAATTGTGGGATTCCTTTGGTGGATTTGTCATGGGTTCCAAGTTGTAACATATGTGTCAAAGAAAGACTTGGGCATGTTGACCTAAACTAGGTTCCCAAATTCGAGTGTGTCCATATTAGGCGCACTTTCCAACCATATGAAACCATCAATGTGAAAAAACCCAAAAGTGTGATCCTTACCATCTTCCTTGCATGCCTGTTGTTTGGTGTGTAAATTCGAAAAGAACACGTTGAATGGTGTTCTCAAATTCATTAGGACCAACTCGATGAGTTTTTTGTCTTTCTTCAGATAATTCTTTCCACATTCACCCAATTTCAAGTGTATTTCCTTCACATGCAACAAATAGTCCTCAATTTTGTCAAAAGAATGAGGATCAAGAGAGATCAACTCTTTCTCCAACTACATGATGTGGCTTTCATCAAATCTTTCAAATAGATAATTCAACTTATTCTAGAATTAATGAGGGTAGTTGATTCCGTTGGTGTGAAATCGAATCTCCCATGAGATATAGGTCATGATGACCCCCACAACCTCATGTTTCTTCCCATAAAAAATAAATTTGGCTTGATTTCATGTTGGATCCATAATCATATTCTTCATAAATTGCCACAATCCTTTACTCTTCAGTGGAGTTTCCATGTATGGTGCCCATACACCATAATTTGATCCATTCAAAGCAACATGATCGATCTTTGAAACCATCTTCGATATCCAACAAGTCTAATTTGTTTTCACAAGTTATAGTCAACAAATCATCGGCCCAGACTCAATAAAAAATGGATCCAACTCAACAAGATTTGTAGACAACAAGTGATGTCTCAACCATCAGATCTGATACCATGTTGGGGATTGGGTGTAACCTGATACGATAAAAATAAACAAAACTGCAAATAATCAAAGAATAATAACCTTCAAAGAAACAACAGGTGGTTTCTAAATACACCGTTGTAGAACATAATAAAAAGACATTGTGATCAGAACATTAAAATGCATATTGAACACGCACACCATGTTCAACATCGACATATATCACACATAATAATGACCCAAGGGGTTTGCTATTTATAGCTTCATTGTCTAACCAAATTCCTTGGAATAATGAATATCTTGTCCACATATGATCCAGGTGGATATCGGTGGTCACCCACCTTTTCCAATTGGCTCAAAACAATTTTCTGGCAATTTTGGTAATTTATTATTTTTAGCAGTTTTTAACTTCCGGGGCCATTTTGAGGGCCTAAATGAAGGTTTTTCGGGATCAAAGTTTTCGATCATAGCTAAAGGCTCTGATTGAGCCCCCAAAATGAATCTCCTCACTGATACCTTTCCAACGAGCTATCATTCACCCCAAACATAGATCGTATGCCAAAGTTACGCCCCCAAGAAGTTGATACACCAAACTACCCAAAACGGGGTCCACAAAACTGTTGGATTTTCATCTTCCGGGGTTAGGGTTTTTGATTTTATTTATGATAAAAAAATTCCTTTGGAGCCTCATTGTAAAATCATCTTCTTGCGAATGCGAGTAGCGGACACATCTCTTCTCAGAGATAAGTTGCCACCATTTTAGCAAGTCTTTCAATTTGTATTTTTACAGTCTTTGTGCATTTTTGCTCATTAATAGAAAATTGTGTATTACTGTATCTCTATGTTTATGGTTGCATATTTGATACATTTCTTTTATATTATTGGATATCCAAGATATCTTTGTACATTGCTTTATCATATCTCCGCTCTCATTTCGTGCCGAAAATAATCTGGATAAGTGGTATCAGAGCAGGCTGCTCTTGGTCGTTTTTCAGTGCATGTCCCCAACGAGGTTTGAGTATAGAAATTTGGGTCTCGAGCTTGTCTCTCTTGGGGAAAATCTCTCTCGCACACCCAAGAAACCCTCAATGGAGTAAGAAAAGAAAAACGACAGAGAAAACAATTCTATCAATTTGTTGCTTGAGCAAGCTCTCACGTGATAGAGGGATGAAATGATGGAGAATTTTTCCCACATCCTTCAACACCTGCTGATAACATCAGGCACATCTTCATCAAGAGACCACATTGGAGGTACCTCGCCATTCAAGGTATAGGTCAATTTTTATATTCTTATATTTGAAGGTTAGATAGATGTGGATGCCCTAGACAAGCGATTAAATCTGTTAGAAGGTTATTTTTGTGTTCACGATTTTTCCAACAGAGAAAAAAACATCTTCGCGCTCCTTAAATCTCTCCCCCATGTCAAACATTGGTGGGAAAATTACTGGGAGCAAAGTTCCACAGAGGAATTTGGAATATATGGGGCCAAGCCCCCTTGGGATTTTTTTGTGGATGTGGTAAAGGAACAATATTACCATGTTGGAAACTATGAGGACTAGTACATGAGATGGACCACACTGTGGCAAGAGGGGCTAAGCAGTTTTGGAGTTCACTAGAAAAGGGTCACGGGAAGACGAAGAAGGAAACTGGAAAATGGTGTGATTTCCACAAAATCCCCTGGCACAACATTGATGAATGTCGCTCAAAATAGTCATTGGTGGCTGAGATCAAAGACAAGGAGCCGAACCCTGATTTTGAATCTGATTATGAAAATACTGGTAAAAAACAGATAATCGACGCAAACCCCACTTCTATTGTCATGACCACAACAATTCAACCAGAAGAACCAATAGATCCTAAAGAGGGGGAGCGACTTTTTCATTCACATATGTGGGTGAAAGGGACCTCGCTTCATTTGATTGTTGATAGTGAAAGCCATAAGAACCTCATCTCAATGGAGGTCGTCAAACAGTTGGGATTGTCGACAACACCACACTCCCAACCATCCAACATCGGATGGCTTCACCAGGGACGGGATCTTTGTGTCATCCAGCAGTGTCGATTGTCATATGACATACATCCCTTCAAGGATGAGGTATTATGTGATGTTTCCCCACTGGATGTTTGTGATGTTCTCTTGGGCCAGCCATATATGTGGAAGCGCCATGTTGTTTATGAGTCTCGACCTCATAGTGTCCTTGTTACTTTGGGGGGTCACCTCTACAAAATACCAGAGGCATTTCCAACTATTGTCCCACCTAAACAGTGTCACAAGGTAGTATCTCATACTACAAAATTCAGCTTCTTCACAATCTGTTCAAAAGGTGCACAAAAGGACACTGTAACCACTGCAGCCTTGGTACAAGCACCTTCTATCCAACAGAAGAAGGTCAACAAGATTGCAATAAAGTGTAAAGATTCCTTCTGCACACATGCATCTCATGTATCCAGACTAGTTAAAAAGGTCCAACCCTTCCAGCCATAGGTTTGTGACAACCTTCAACAAGCTCAACAACGCAACTTCTCCAACAAGGCAAGCAAATCATCAAGATGCAGATTCAACAAACGATTTTCCCTCTCCTTTGAGAACTCAACGCAATGGATACCATTTCTTCCTAAGGAGGGAGGATCGATCCAGGTGTATATCGGTGGCCACCCACCTTTTCCAACTGGCTCAAAACAAATTTATGGCAATTTTGGTAATTTACTATTTTTAGCAGTTTTTAACTTTCGGGGCCCTTTTGAGGGCCTAAATGAAGTTTTTTCGGGATCTAGGTTCTCAATTATAGCCAAAGGCTCTTGTTGATCCCCCAAAATGAATCTCCTCAAGGATACCTTTCCAACGAGCTATCATGCGCCCCAAACGAAGATCGTATGCCAATGTTACACCCCTGGGAAGTTGATACACCAAACTACCCAAAACGGGCTCCACAAAACTGTTGGCTTTTCATTTTCCGGGGTTAGTGTTTTGGATTTTATTTATGATAAAAAAGGCCTTTGGAGCCTCATTGTAAAAGCATCTTCTTGCGAATGCGAGTAGCAGACACATATCTTCTCAGAGATAAGCTGCCACCATTCTAGCGAGTCTTTCACTTTGTATTTTTACAGTCTTTGTACATTTTCACTCATTAATAGAAAATTGTGTATTACTTTATCTATGTGTTTATGGTTGCATCTCTGATACATTTCTGTTATATTATTGGATATTCGAGATATCTCTGTACATTGTTTTATCATATCTCCGCTCTCATTTCGTGCTGAAAATAATCCAGATCAACATACAACCGTCGGTGGTTAGAGTTGACTCCTTCAAATCTACAATGTCTAGTTTCTCGACAAGGATGCTCGACCCAACCATCTATCCGTCCAACTCATAGCTGATTTCTCAGTTTGTTGATCCATCAATTGATTGTATTCGATTGTTGGTAGACTGTCTGACAAACAAGATTGTCAACTACTCGATCGATTGATGTAGATATCTGGTCAACCTCCCAATCGACTATTTCTAGAAGTTGGTCGACCATCCATCGACTATTTCCAAGAGAAATGTGATGAACCATCAAGACCTGAGGTTCCAACACCCTATTCCCATCCTCTTGAATACTCTCATCACCTGCAAGCCTAGATTCAAAATCAACGTCATCCTCTATCAAGGTATCATACCTCTCCTCCTCAAGGTAATTGGAAGGCTCACGAATGGAAGAAACCAATGAAATGTGACTAGAATTTCTCTTAGGAGGTATATTTTCCCTCATTAAAGATCTGGATGCTCCTACATGTTCATGATCCTCCTTTGACCTAGAAGACTCATCCAAGCTCTCACTTAGGAATGTACAAGTGCTACTAGATTAACAAGTAACCTATAAAGGCCTCTCTCTTTCACCCCTTTAGCCAAAGTCCTTCGACTAGCTAGACTACAATCAATGATGGTGCATTGTTGTCCCTCAAAGGAAACCCTCCACTGTACATTTATCATATAAGAAACAAAAATAAGTTTTTTCCTTAAACTAGGAGAAAATAAAATATCATTTAACTCAAGAACATCACTTGAAGGCATCTTGAAGGAAATGAAGCCAACCCCTCTCATAGGATAAGTAGCATCATCACCAAGATCCACACTATTACCTCCCTCTTGCTCTTAAAATATATTTAATAATGACTTATCAAATGTCATATGTCTCGAAGCTCCACTTCCCACATACCATCCAACACTAGACATAGTGTTAAAGGACAAGCAAGAAGTCATGGAAAAAGAAATCTCAAACTGAGAGGGATCCTCCTCTACACCTTCTATAGTCCAAGTTGCAAATTGTTTTATACCCCTTCCCCTCTTCTTCAATGGACACTAGTTTCCATAATGTCCCATCTCGTGACATTGGAAACACATCATCTTACTCAAGGCCTTATTTCATGCACATGTTCCTTCCTTCTTTCTTCTTCTTGTAGCCTTTCTTACTACCCTTATTTGTTTTCCTAATGAGACCAATAACATCTACTTTTCCTTGTTTCTCTGAACAAGACTATAATTTGATTTATTCCTACACAATATCAATCCAAATATTTGGAAACTTTGGCAAGGCCCTCTAGAGAACAAACACCTTGAACAAGAGGCATCCAAGAAGGAGCAAGTCCTTTCAAACAAATGGTCATGAAATCATGATCCTCCACCATTGTTCCAATGACACCTACCTAGTCTTTCAACTTAGTGATCCTATTCAAGTAACTCGCCATGGTATCTGTCTTACTCATACATGCAAATGAGAGTTGGTTTCACAAGAACATCTATTGAGAAGAACAAGAGTTTTGGAACAATTCAACCAATGATTCAAACCTTTTCTTACCTATCTTCTTATCTACAATTTGTGAGATGAAATGATTCTCTTCACCCTTGCTTCCTTCTTTTGATGAGTGACCAACTATGCTAGTTTGGTAGGTTTTGGAATCTCTTTCAATACATGCTCCCAAAAATCAACTTTCTTAATAAGTAAGTAAATTATAAGCTTCCAAGGAACAAAATTGGAAGCTCCATCCAACTTCTCACACTCTTTAAGACTGAGAGTCATCTTACACGTCCTAAACAAGTCATCACCTACACCAAATCACTAGTATATGAAGTAGACAAAACCCTTTCTAGGGTCCAAGTGCTTCCCCCAAGCAACCTAGGGAATCACACCCAACAACCTAAAAAAAGGTCAAGCAACTCTCCCATGTATTCTCTTGTTGAAATAAAAGATCTCTTTTACACGTATAGTGATCTCAACCAAAAAAACTTTGATACCATGTGGAAATTTCATGACAAAACAACAACAGTGGTTTTAATGCAACTAAAAAATTTCACCTCTTTCTTAGAAGTTCTTTGGATCTTAAACTTGTGAATTTTCAGCCTTAGGGATGTTCTAAAATTTAAACAAACTAACAATAGCAATGGACTATATTTTAACTCTTAACAACTCCAATGGACTATATTTTAACTCTTAGAAACTCCAATCCACTAGGAAATTCAAGAGATAAGATACCAATGCGTTTCAATAAGTTCCATCTCTCTAGGGAAACCTTATCATGCATATAATAGATCAAAAAACACTTATGACAACTGCAAATATAGTTGCAAATCTATGCTTATATTTTTCAATTATAATGTTAAATCACTTATCACATTAACCCTTAACTTATGCCAAATCAACAATACATATAAAGTTAGAAATTATAAACCATGAAGAATATAGATGGTTGAAAATCAAATATGGAATAAGAGAAGTATTAGACAATTGGAAACTTCATTAATATACATAAACATGAATTTTGTGTACATACCATAGCCTTATCACAAGGCTAGTACAATCCTCTAGCTCTCCAAAACCTTAGCTAGGAAAAATCAAGAAAACCTTAGCTCATACCAAGGAGATCCAACAAACATGCACCACACAAGCATGTCCTCCAAGACAAGATGTCTCCTATTCTTCTTTAGTTCAACAAGGACAACTTAGGGTTTCATCTCAAAACCTTAATCTCCAAATCTCCAAGGTAGCTATTATCACAAATCCAAAACTCTCGTATTGATATTAACTTTATTTGATAATCTATATGAATATGCATTGCTAAATATAGTTCTTAACTTTAGGTTATAGTCGACATTGCATATTTTTTTGTTTACTTAATATTACAGTGCAATGTGTCAATTCTAAATGGAATACAAAAAGAATCACATATCTTCTTCACATTAAAGAGTAAAAATCTCCTCCTTAAGCAATATTTATAGTTTTCAAAATTAATTCAAGACAAAATATTTTAAATATATATTTTAAAAATAATTTAACTCTTCTCATGGGCTTTGTTGAACAAATAAATCCTAATTTTCAGCTCTATAATTTATTTATTTTTAAAGCAATATCTATTTACATTAACATGATATAAAAATGTTTACTTCCATGGTGTTTTGTGGCCCACCAAAAAGGAAACTGGGCCACATAATGCATTAGTATATCAACTAGAACATATCAGAGTTTCCATGTCCAAACCTAATTGACTTACAAAGATTTTGAACCTTATTAAAACTATAAAAATATCTAGAGGGAAGTAATACTAACAACATTAAAACCCAGAACGACATAACGATAAGCAATGACACTATAGGATGACCATAAAACGAAAGAACAAAGACTTATCAATTCTATCCTGAAGGGATCAAAGGCCTAAGTGCTTGCATATCGTAGGCCAATTGGTTGATGTCTTGTTCAACATCTTCATCTACAATGATAGTATTGGAGGAGGTTGCCTAAGAGTTTTGGGAAAAATCCTTTCCATCAACTTGCTCCTCTACCACTTCAATTTTGATGCCAAAGACTAATTTGCAGACCACCTCAAATTTGGCCTCAAACAACATAAACATGTCCAATAGTTCCTTGTGTTGAGATCCATGCTCCTAGAGCACTTGGGAAATGAGGGCCTTAGTGAGATAGTAGTGATGAGTATCTCTAGAGATGTTTATGTCTCTGCTCTGTGGGAACCCAGAGTCATAAAACCACCCCTCAAAATATTTCTCAACCTGCTTATTTGTCACTTGTTTCCACTTCTCTAAGACAATTTATTCCAATGTGTCAACCTTTACTTTCAACTTAGCCAAGAACATGGTATGGAAGGTATGCTCGACTCTCTTGGCAACCTTTTCAAATTTTTTCATGGGGGGTATTGTGGCTGCACTCGAAGAAAATCAAGATACAATTCTTCATCTTCTCCTCCATCCCTTGAGTTGGATTCAAGATCCTCTACATCTAAGTAATTTTCCATGACACTTGAAGGGTATGAAACAAGGTGTGGGGGGGCCCATAGTATCTTAAGTTGGGAGAATTAACTACCACCACCACTGAAGAAAGTCACCAAAGCTAAGAAATGGGCACCACGAGGGTCCACGGTCGAACTTTGTGCCTAGGGACCAACAACCAATGTGAACACTAAGATAACCAATCAACCAACCAAACCGTGAAGCTAGTTTGAACCTAACCCCCATATTTCCACTATGGATGTCAGGACCCCCCTATCCCTATTTTGGTCTTTTTGTCTGGTTTGGTGCCATAGAGGAAGACTCCTTGAGATGAAAAACCTCGAAAAATTAATGGAACCACAAACATACAATATTCCAAACACCCCAAGTCAACAAAACCACATGCAACCTCCAGAACAAAATCCATGGAATTTCCCCACACAAGCTAGAGAACCCAACTACATACGTCTGTTGAGACTAGGCAATGCAGAAGACCCACATGATCAGAAGATTGAGTCCTCCATCACCCATAAAACTTGAATCCCCTTCAATTGCCATGATTTCCTACATCCCCATCACTCCCATCTTATTACTGAAGCTAGTTCACACTGTCCAAGCCACAACCATCTTCCAAGTCCTGTTGTCCTTGTTCTGTTGGGCCCCTTTCCTCCACACCAAATGCCACAATACCATGATGCAACCCCATACATGTGCTATCTAATCACCCGTCTGCATGGAGAGCCATGTAGCCCCCATGTGCCACCCCATCTGGGTGAGCTTTGTAAATTTATTACTAACTTCTCCATTAACATTACTATAGTTTTATTTTTTTATTTAACAATATGTCACTCTCGTATAACTATATAAATAATGATTTATGTAAAAAAAAATGTTATTCAAAATTAAAAAATTGGAAATTAATCTTATTTTTTTAAACTTAATAAAATTTAATGTTAAAATTACATTAACACATTTTTATATTAAAATTTTGTTTTTCATTAATAATTTTTTCATAATTTTTTTTTTTTTTAAATTTTATTTCCCATTATACTCTCTTTCTTTCTTTGACAAGATATTTCAAAAAAAATATTTCTCATTATACTCTCTTTATATTAAAGGGATTCTATAAATAATATATAGTTAATAGAGACTTAAAATTAGGAAAATGCATTTTTCCCGTTTGTATGTAAGAATCTATCACCTCTGTGACACTCAAAGGGTTGAAGATGAAAAACACTTTCTCCTAGAGTGCCCTGTGTATACCCAAATTAGATCTCAATTTCAAAATATTTGTCACAATACCAACCTTCCTAACCTTCCAAGTCATCAAAACTACAATTATCTTGGAACGCTTCTCCTAATGCTTTTTGAGCATCGAAATAACATTATAAAGAAGTCCAAGTAATCTCTTACTTTTCTCAAGGTCTGATATACCAATCTTGGTATTAGTGGATGTTAACCATCATCATCATCATCATTATCATGTAAGAGTACGATAATTATATTTAAATTATAATTTTGAAAAAATAATTACAATTATATTTATATTTTATGGTATAGTCTAAACATTCCACCTCTTGGTCTTTTCTGACAATCATCATTGGAATCTGGTTAGACAATTTTTGGTTAAATCACAATTTTTCGTTGCTTAAATTATTTTTAGAATGAATAAATGGATTCAATGCACTGAAAAACCCTAGAACACTCAAAACATACACTTCCAACAACTCAAACATTTCAACAATTTCTAGCCGGATTTTGAGCAAAATTGATTGGAAAATATACCCCCAAAAAGGCCAAAAGGTAGAACTTTTAGACTACATAAAATATTATGGTGTATATATTATTAATATAAATTTATGTTAATGTATGGTAAAATTAATGTACAATTTTGTATTGGTCAATTTTGTTTATATTAAAGTACATTTAATTATTTTTTAAATATTAATATTGTATGTGATTTGTCAAAATCCCACTAGCACGATAAGATTTCAAGGGTTTCGTTCTGTAAGGCGGCCAAGGTTTGAAACTCATGGTAGTTGGGAGGAGACACCCCAAACAAATTCAACTATGTTAAGGGTTGGTGTGGCCCAGGCCAGGTGCAATCCCCATGTGATTTTGACGCTTTATATTGTTGGACAATGGATTTTCATTGATGTCAACCCTTGGAGCGTTCGAGATACCTCGATCCAGATTATTTTTGGTACGAAATGAGAGTGAAGATATAACATAGAAATATATAGAGATATTGCAAGAGAGCCAATAATATAGCAAAAACATATCAGATATATAACAAGAGGCACACATATACAATAATACACAATTTCTATTAATGAGCGAAATGTACAAAACTGTAGAAATACAAAGTGAAAGACTCACTAGAATGGTGGCAGCTTATCTTTGAGAAGAGATGTGACAGATACTCACATTCACAACAAGATGATTATAATGAGGATCTAAAGGCATTTTTAACATAAAGAAAATCCAAAACACTAACCCCAGAAGATGAAAAGCCAACAGTTTTGTGGACCCCGTTTTGGGTAGTTTGGTGTATTAATGTCCCAGGGGCGTAAATTTAACATACGATCTCCATTTGGGGTGCACGATAGATCGTTGGAAAGGTATCATCGAGGAGATTAATTTTGGGGGCTCAATCAAAGATTTCATATTTCATTGAGGTGATTGATCCCGAAAAACCTTCATTTAGGACCTCAAAATGGCCCCGAAAGTTTAGGAACCGAAAAACTACGAAAAATAGTAAATTGTCAGAAGACTGTTTGGAGTCAATTGGAATATGTGGGTGGCCATCGATATCCATATGGATCATACCCCAGAGTTGTGATCGATATTGATGGTGAGTTAGTTGTCATTGATTTCAACAAGAGTGGTTGATGTCATCAGATGTGATGGGTGATTTTGATGAAGTCTACACGAAGCCCCAAAGGTGTGGTTATGGAACCCGAAGTTGATCAAGGAAAAATTTCATGAAGGAAAGTGTAAATATAGGTAATACATTCATGGATGGATAGTCCTCATCATTCCATTTCCGTTGATATGTGGTACGCCACTTGGTTCCTCGTGGTTGAGGCGTTATGGCCTCATGAAGTTGGAAGTCTTGAAGACTGGGTAAGAAACCCCTAAACAATTACAAGTCTTAGTCAAAGGGTTAAGTGGTTGTAAAAAGAAAACCCTAAACTAAGGAAAGAGGTTACTTATCAAAAGTATATAAATACACCTCAAAGGAGTCTTTCATAAGTACATTCACAAACACATTCTATTGAATATATTTAAGTGAATAAGTGATATGGTTCATCTTTTTATTGGAAAATTTTAGGTCAATTCTAAAGTAGCAAGTATGAGGTTGTGAAGGAAGGTCGAAGGTGAAAGTATCCGAGTTGTAACAAATGTGAGTAACCCTATTTTCCGAGGTATCTGCGGGTTACAGGTTAGCAGGGCACGGATGTACGCGAGTGGTAGTGGAGGAAAGTGCAGATATCCGCGAGCAGTAGATGAGCAAGTCACAGATCTATGAAAAGGATTGTGAAAGGTTGAGAAGTGATGCATGCACCGGTTTTTTGATGCCTAGGTTGGTTTACTCATTTTTTATCTGATACAACAAGGTGTCTACAGGATCGAAGGTATGCTTATGTTTTAGGTTTGATGCTTATGCTTATGTTGTTATGGTACATGCTTGAGGCATGTCATGGTAGTGATTATGCATGGTACACCTTGGTGATGGTATGATACATTGTTAAAGGCACCTATTGGATACTTGGCATATGGTATGGTACAGGTTCTAGTACTTGGTATGGTACATGGTTGATGCATGGTATGGTATAGGTTGATGTACATCGTATGATACAAGTTGTTGTACATGGTTGATGTACATGGTGTGGTACATGTTGATGTACATGGTACGTTACAATTTGATGTACATGGTTGATGTACATGGTATGGTACATGTTGATGTGCATGGTTGATGCATGGTATGGTACAAGTTGATGTACATGGTATGATACATGTTTATGTACATGTTGATGTACATGATATGGTACATGTTGATGTGGATGGTTGATACAGATTGATGTACATGGTTGATGATTGATGTACATGGTTTGGTGATGGTTTTTGTATCCATGTGAGTGGCTCTGGTTGATGATGGTATATTAGTGACGATGAAATTGATAGTGACAGTGACGGTGACAGTGACAGTGATAGTGACAGTGACAAGGTCAGTGACATGTTGACAATGAAATGTTGACAGTGACAATGATTGTGGTAGTGACAGTCTGGTCTACACTTATATTTCAAGGCAGTAAGACAGGGAAAGGAAAGGGAGTTATAGCCAACTTCTGGTTGGTGCCGAAGAACACAGGGAGTTGGAGCTTCCTTCAGGTTGGAGCCTGAGAATCAGGGGGTTGTAGCCTCCTTCTGGTTGGAGCCAAGAATTCAAGGAGTTGTAGCTTCCTTCAGGTTGGAGCCTATAAATAGGGGGTTGTAGCCTCCTTCCAGTTGTAGCTAGAGAATTGGGAAGTTGATGCTTCCAATGAATGTATTCTTGACAATATATAAAAAAAAATTATGTGGTTTTCTCCCATTTGGGTTTCCACGTAAATTCAAGTGTACTGTGTATTTGATGTGATGTTTCTTATGTTTATATGCTCATGATATATTGAATGCAATCATAGATGATACATTGATGATATACCGATGATAACGTTGAATTTTATATATTGTGGTTAAAAGTGGTAAAAGTGTTCATACTGATTCACCCCCCCCTCTCAGTATTCCAACAAATGGTATCAGAGCAGGTTCCTTCAAGAAAAAAATTTAACCACTGGAAGGAAGATCATGGAGTACGCTATATTTGGGGTACCATAGTTTGATGGTTAGAATGGTCAGAGATATGGAATGTAGAGAATAAAAATGAAAACATTTTTACAGGCACATGGGTATGATGTTTGGTAATCAATTGTTACAGGATACATCACTACAAAGAAACCAAAGACTGTAGCCAAGAAGGAATTTAAAAGAAACAACAAAATAGCAATGGATTTCATCTTGGAAGGATTACCTAATTTAGTAAAAGAGAAAGTGGGAAAATGTTCATCAACCAAAGAACTTTGGGAAAAGCTACAAAATATCTATTCAAAGAAATCTCATTATATATCAATGCCAAAGTATATTGATTAGAACAAAGAAAATGCAAGAACAAAACAATAAGAAATATGCTCATCATATCAGACATATTTAGAAGAAGAAGATTGTGAAGAAGGCATCGTAGATCTTGAAGCATAATTAATCAGTGCTTTAGACAAATTGGCAAAAGAAAGGAAGAAAAACAAGTCTCTTAAGGAACAAATAGTCAAGAAAAATTATAAAAAAGGGTTCGAAGAATCCCAATAGGTCATCGTGAATCTAAAAACTCAGTTGGAAGAAGCTAGAAGAATTGAAGAAACATAGAAAAGTCAGATGGAAGAAAAGTAGTGTTTGGAAGCCAAAATAGGAGCACAAAGAAAGGAAACAATTAAAAAGAACACGATGCTCTTTTGAATGGAAAAAAAAGGTGTTTGAACTAAGAGGTGAGTTGAATGGAAAAAAATTCAAATGATATACTTCATGTTGTGGTTTTCTTTTGAGTGAGTGATAATCTTTTATCCATGGTCAACATAATTGTTGCAAAGGAAGCAAAGTTGTGGGTTAGGATGTGGCCATGTTATTAATTATATTGTGATTGGTAAGAAGTATCAATAGCATTGTTATTGGTAAGAAGAGTATATATATCATTGAATATACATAAAAATTGTATAAATATTAAGTAAGTATATGGAAAGCTGGATTTTATGGTAAAGAGTAGTAGTAGTAGTGTGAAAAATGTTGGTGTGAGTTGCACAATAGCTGAATACTAAGGCAATCATGAGGGCAAGAAAACATATATTTATTTTGTTCAACATTCTTAACTATGATCTAATGTTGGTGACATAGGGATCAAGTGTGATGTAGAGAAAAATTGGTAATTAATGATGCAATGTTAATAACATAAAATAAACAAGGCTGCGTGGCAGTGTAGTCCCTACTAGCGAGGTTACAAAGTAAATTGTGGAATGAATTGAAAATGACGGAAGTGTTCGGTGCAAAAGGTATATAACGGAAATGTTGTGTGAAACATGTATATCACGGAACATGGGGCATAAAATTTCGTTAGCGCCGAGGTGCGACCCCGTGGAGCAAGGCAAATTGTGGAAAATGGGGTGCAAAATGTATATGACGGAAATGTTGTTTTGAACATGTATATCACTTAACATCAACCTCACAGAGAGATAGGAAACTGCAACGAAGATGTGGCAAGCAACATGAAGCACAGGTGGTATCCATGTAGTAAACGACGCTTGGCATGTAGAGAACCATTTATTTTTTGAAAGTATATAACAAAATACAATTTGTTCATAGTGGAAGAATAAATTTGGAAATCAAATGACGCTTGGCATGTAGAGCACCATTTATTTTTTGAAAGTATATAACAAAATATAAATTTGTTTGTCATATAGACTAGTGAAAGATAGAAATGTATGAAAACATAAATTTAAAAGGAGATAATAAAACAATTTTATTTGAAATATGTCAAAAAATAAAAGTTTGTTACATACTACTGGAAATTTTGAAATATATAAAAAAATAAAAGTCGGTTACATATTAATGGAAATTTCAATGCATTTTTCATGTAGACTGGGATTGGGGCTCTCATGGACCATTAGAGAAATATGTACAAGAAACATGACTGTAGAAAGAAGATAGAGTGCAATACTTGCAAAAAAAATAAATTGAAAGGTATAAGTGTTTGCCTAGACATTTCCATTTAAAAAAGTGGAATAACTGGGTTGATAAACAAAGCAAGATGCGATCAGTAGACTTACAGTGATGGTACATATGAGCCCTTTGGCTATTTGTTTGCGGCTTCTGTTTCATTGATGTCGTCGACGACTGTTGGAATCCTAGCAACTGCCTGTTGTCTTTCGTCGATGGCCTGCTTCAATTCCCTTTCGAGCCATTCTTCAATGTGGCTTCTCATTGGGGCGACATTGATCTCATTCCGGATTTTTATGTTGAAAAGATCCTTTTCTAATTACCGGAAGTTGATAGAAATATTACACAAAGCCTGATGAATTTCTTCATTCTGTACTGAATAGTCGACTAGCCAATCGCCGACGTGAGCTTGATCATATTCAAGGATACTGTAAAAATTTTGTAGAGACAACGCCTTAAACATATCAACCTGTTTATCGAACTCTTGCCTAGTTAAGGGCAAGGAGTTTACCATTCAGTCGGGGTCTTGGAAGTCGTTGGTCTTTCCGGCTAAGTTTATTCTTGACAGCCTTGTGAATACTTTATCTTTCTTTGATATGGCTTGTTCACATGACTGAACAATGAGATGCAGGTTCTTCACTTTTTCTTTCCAGCATGCATTTAATTGACCGATCTAGTTTTTGGATGGAAGATCTTGTTGTCTTATTTTGTTTCTGTCATATTGTTGATAATGGTGCCAAAAGGAAGGACTGTCTTTAAATAGAATTTTTCTTCATCTTTTAACTCCGCCTGCAAATGTTCGAGAAAACTATGTTCCCTAGTTCTAAGGGAAGTGATGGTTTGTGATGTTTTCCACTCCTCGGTAACCAGTTCCATTCTTTTCTTGATATTATTGTCCACATATCCTTTACATGATGCGAGGAGGTTGGAGGATGATTTTAAGTTGGCTGGAGGGGTGGCAGGCATGACTATTGCCAAAGGATTGACAAGCAATGGCATAGGAATCAAAGCCTCAGTCTGGCGTTCTTGGCCTCGATGTTTCCAATGGAATCATGAAGTGCATCTCCACTCGCGTAGTGAAGTTGACAGTTTTGGGACGACCGCATGTTGGCAAGGTCAACCTTTGAACAAGATTTTCCTTTCTTATTTTTTACATCTTTTTTCTCAATTATCAATTTTTTGGACTGGCTGTAAAAAACAATGCTCTAGAACACGAAGGATTCATCTTTGTCAAAAATTTTGGTATCGGATATGTCCATTGGACGACTATGATGGATGACGTCTCTGGGCTGATCAGGGTAGCAGAGCATGCTATCCAAATCACTGTCGAGTTCCATGTTCTCACTTTGAATTTCTAGCTCTTCTACCTGTCCCACATTTTTTTTTCTCTTCTTCTCTACTGGAAGCTTGTGAGAACTATCACTTTTGGAGTGAGGAGGGTCGCTGTCTCCTCCTCCATTTGAAGAACTCTGAGTTGCTTTGTTGCTGTGGTGGGCCGTTGGAGCGATGCTCCAGAATGTCGTACTTTTTTTAGTGCTATTTTCCAATTGAACACTTTTGTCATTGCGGCCTTTCCCCTATTGTGTGTACAATTTTGTACAGCTTTGCACTGTGTCTAGGTCGCTGACATCAAAAGCAAGAGCATTTTCGCCAGTGTCTTTGTTTCCGGGCAAGTGTTTTTTGAAAAAATAATCGCCGAGGCCAAGTGTTTGTAAATGTTGTCGAAAAATATTATCGGGGTCAAATCCTCTTATGTTTTCAGCATATCTCAGGTTGAAGATGCTAGAATGCGCGGAAAATTCGTTAATTTTGTTGACATTTTTCAATACGAACTCCCCTACTTTCCAAGGCAGGGGAATGAAGTGTTTTTTTTCTTCTTTTGCAATAGCTGCAACTAGTAGTTGTATTTCCGTGCTACTTCTACAACAAACATTTTATCCATAATGTGACATGGAAGGAGAGCAGGTTTTTCTGTGGAGCCAAAAATTCTTATCACAGTGTAATTATTCAAATGTTCAAGTGTCCCCTTCCTATCCAAAAAAACTGGTTGCTTGTTCAGATGTTCGGGAAGCATCTTCTCCTCACAACAAAACTTTGAAAATAGACACGAAGCCATTAAAAACCTCATAAAAATAGTGGGAAGCCTTGTGCTTCCACAAGGCCTGGTACCAGATCGTTACTGGCTCGAATTCCCAGTTGACATTCTTGGATAGAGACAGTTGTGGAAACCGACAGCAATGCACTATCACAAAAACTAAGTAGGATGACATATAAAATCTATTTTCCCTTTTGAAGTTTGACAATTGGGAACAAATTTCATGGGAAATTAACTTGCCCTAATAAAAAATGGCTTGTTCGTTGACTGTGAAATACAAAATATAAAGAGCCATTTGGGAAACAGTTGCTGTGGACTCCTGTCCCATTATTCTTGTAAAGAGCCAGGCAATTTCGCGAAATGGATTTCTAAATGAACTAACTTGCAAGCTTGTGATATCTTCAGGAACTAGAATGGGGTCTTCCAATAAATGGGGCAAGAGGTCCAACCCGTTATTATGCTTTGCTAGGAACTATTTGCAATCTTCTCCTTTGAATGTCAATGTTGGCTCTGACAATCTTAACATCCGGTGAAAGACCTGAGGCGAAAAAGAAAAAAAAGAGTGGTCCCGCAGTGGAATAATTCTTTTGTCTGAAATAAATTTATCGGTGCACCAAGAGACCAGGTCCTTACAGTCAAAAACCTTAGGGACACAACTTACATGAGCAATCCCAGAGGTCCAAATTACTTGGTTCTCTGTGGTAGAGGTTGAGTAATAAGAATATGCCCTAGACCACTGGAAATTTTGGTCCTCACACCTGAAGATGTTCACTGTATCTCCACAGAACTGTTGTCGAGTTGATGCCCTAGGTTTATGAGAACGTTGGTTTGCTCTAGATGATGGTTGAAATGAACACTTAGAGTCGATAATGTAAACCTGCTCCAAATCTTGGTTAAATGTTTATGAATGGGAAAGCTTCGTGAGCCTTTCGTTGATTAATGATAATCTGTATGGGTGGTGCATGATAAAATGTTAGGAAAAAAGATTAATTATTGCATATTTATAAATGCGAAGGTGGCGGGTACGACGAACAACAATTAAAGATTGGATGTTTCGTAAATGTACTAAGGTGGCGACGTGTGAATGACATTTCATGATTTTGAAATCAACACTTGGAAGGGATAATATAACCCCCTACAAATCTTGGTTTAATGCACATTAATAGGAGATCTCCTCAAGCCTTTCGCCCATCAATGACAATCTATACGGTTCGTGCATGATGAGTTGTTAGAAATAAATGTTAGTAATTGCATATTTAGAAATAAGATATGTATATTTTTTTTTCTTTTATTATAGACAAGTGCGAAGGTCACGGACATAGGGGAGAGAAAGGAAAGAATGGCAAGGTCTAAAAAGAAGTCAGACAAGATTCAAAAAAGGGTTACGAGGATACTGAGGAGAGGCGAATGTTCCATGGTCAAATTTTATGTATTGGAATTTTTGACTGCAAAGCATGTAAAACGGAAGAGAGCATGATGGGGCAGTTCAACGATCGGTTTGTATATTTGCAGAATTTCAGGAAAGTGGCTAAGTATGGAATAGGGAAACGGTCGGGTGGACTCCTTCTCGGAAGCGAGGATTGAAATTTTCGTGAACGGACCAACCCGACGACGCACAAATGACATTCCATGATGTTTGAAATTAACGCTTGCTAATTGCATGCCTAGAAATAAGATCTGATTTATAATTGGTAATTGCTAATTGCAAAAGGGCACGAGCACAGGAAACAACGATTAGGAACTGAATATTTCTTGAATCGGCCAAAATGACGATCCACGAAGGAAATTCGAAGAGATGGAGAAGTATGGAAAGCGGTCAGACGAGATTCAAAAGGGGGAGACAATAGTTCCACAGAAGACGTGAGGACCCGCAAGTCCGCCCACACACACAGCTAGACATTTTCAAAAAAACGAATAAGTGACGAGAAAGATAAAGTTCAGGGAAAAGAGAAACATATATTTGGCTAAGTATAGAAGACGAAAAAGAAGGGCCAATATATTCACATATGTAACATATATCCCATTTTTCTGCCAAGATATATACTTGGAAAGAAGTGTGAAGGTGGCGGGCACATAAAACAATGACTAGGAATACGTCCACAATTTTACTTGGTTCTTGGTTGTATGCTTCGTTTGTCAATTTGTATATTGCAGAACTCCGAGTCATTTTTTTAGTCAACCAACCCGCAAGTTCGGCTGTCAATTTGTATAGTACAAAACTCTGGGTGTTGTTTGTAGGACACAGAACTATAGAGGAAATGCTTTGCCCTTTAATATAGCTTCTATGATGCAAATGTGGTATGGATCGTTTTAGCACTTTTCCGTCTGTAAACAATGGAAATCTTGAGCCACCATCCCTAGAGCTCGTGTGTCAATTTGTATATCACGGAGCTCCGAATGTTGTTTGGAGGTCATAGAA
Organism: Picea glauca; assembly: GCA_000966675.3. Lineage (NCBI taxonomy): Eukaryota > Viridiplantae > Streptophyta > Pinopsida > Pinales > Pinaceae > Picea > Picea glauca. The sequence goes on along the minus strand of JZKD02S1673465.1, from coordinate 172,146 downwards.
AGATAGAAGTGCAATGTTGAGATAGCTAACGCGCAAGTCCTCCTGTCAATTTGTATATTGCGGAACTCTGGGTGATACTTGTAGGACACAGAACAATAGAGGGCCAATTTAGAGAAAGGGGAAGCATTCGACGAAAACACGTGAATTCGCCAAGTCGCCCAACAAGGAATTTTCAGAAAAAAAACGATTAAGTAACTAGGGGATAAAAGAGTGGGAAAATAGAAAGGTGGAGGGCAGTTTTCGTAAGCGCAAATTGGTTTCAAAGAAGCCCCATTGTTGCAAAACCATCATTTTCTACTAATTGTCAGCAAATGCTTTGTTGAAGATTATATTTTATTGCAACCTGTGCGTGTAAGTATGTTCTTGATACATTATTCCATGACTGTAACACATTAACTTAAGTATTAAACTTCATTTTCTACTAATTTTCAGAAAATGCTTTATTAAAGATTAGATTTTATTGGAGCGTGTGGGTGTAAGTGTGTTTTTGATACATTCTTCCATGATTGTAACATATTAAATTAAGCATTAAACTTCTTGCATAATGGGTTGTTAGCATTAAAACTTAATAACTGTATGTCTGGAAACAAGAATGACGATTACATTGGTATTGCTATGTTGTGTCTGCATTACGAATAGAATTGAACGTTGGTTTGAAACCGTGTGTAGTCCATTTTTTTTGTTTGCATAAAAGCCTGGTGGATTGACACAGTACATTGTCATATAATTGTTACATGTTCCATCTTAGAAAAAATAACCTAAGTAAACAAAATATTGAAGAACTACAAGACCATCGAACCATGCCAATGAGAATAGGCGTTAAATCCAGAAAAGACGCATCAACGAAGACTTTAAGGCAAATTTTTTTAATATAAAATCCATTTAAAAAAGAAGAAGAAAAACACCGAGTATTGTACATCTATCCCTAGAAATTGGACCCAATTCTTCGGGCCAAAACATTGAACGTATCTGCCACAAACACAGGCATGGGATCCACAGTATGCAAGATCCTTGCAGCTTTCTCGTCGATGAATCATCTTGTGGTAAAATTGATAGTTTTCAGAAGCTTCCCATGACAAAGAAGATGAAAAATGTTGAAGGGAAAATGGAATATTCCTTAACTGAAAGTTAGGAAAGAACTAGAAACTGCGTCTGCACAATCAAAAAAACTTTAGGGACACAAGTTGCACTTGCAATTTCAGAGGCCCAAATTAGTTCATTCTGGGTGGAAGGGGATGACTAGTAGAAATATGCCTTGTAGTAGTGAGAGTTCTGGACCTGATTCCTGAAGATGTTAATTGTATATCTAGAGAACAACATAGTAGTCCCGCAACTGAATAATTTTTTGGCTTGAAATATATCTTTGGGAACATCAACATATCATTTCTTTATAGTGAAACTCTTCCACCCATAATGGACTAATTTGGACCTCTAGAATTCCTACTTTCAAGATGCAAAGAGGATATTATGTTCAGCGTCGGTTTCTTTTCTGAAAATCCTTTTGGTGTTGTCAGGACCGCCATGACTGAGCCGGGAAGTTCATTCTATTATGGTTGATTTCAATTTGGGCGTAGGAGTGGGAACAATTTATTCATTGCCATCATCCATTGTTGTATCATCGCCCATCAAATCATCTTCTTCAGGCTCAGAATCCATGACATCAACCTCTGCGCCAACCTTCAATGCAATTGGACATGTTCTTAGACTAGGAAGGGTTTCTTTGGAATTCTTTGGCTTGAAATATATCTCTCAGTGTACCAAGGGACCATCTCCTTTTTTGCTCTTGGACGGAGGGAGATGAGTAGTAAGAATATGCCTTGGAATAGTGGAACCTCTGGCCATTATGGCCAAATGTGTGTAATGTATATGAACAAAACTGCCGCCACAAGTTAACAATAATTTCCGTTTGCTCCAGACGATGTTTGAAATGAAAATTGGGGAGGGATAATATAAGCCTCCGCAAATTATGGTATCTCCTTGAGCATTTCACTGATCAATGACAATCTCCAGGGTTCGTGCAGAATGAGTTCTTACCATTAAATCTCACTAATTACATATTTAGAAAAAAGTGCGAAGGTCGTGGTGACAACGAAGAGAGATGAAGAATTAGAGATTTCTTAAAGGCGCCAACCCGCAGACGCACAAAAACATATTGCATCATGTTTGAAATGAATACTTGGAAAGGGTAACACACTTCTCCGCAAATTTTGGTTTAATTTGTAGTAATGACAAATCTTCTCCGGCCTTCCAGAAATTAATGAAAATATTAACGGTTCCCGCAGGATGAACTACTTACATTAAAGCTTAATTATTGCATATCTGGAAACAAGTACGAAGGTAGAGGTGATGGCAAATTTCCACGAAGCATTGTACATTTCGTCCACCTGCCAACCCGTGAAATAGATTTCAAGAAATGCCCAAGTATGGAAAGCGGTCGGTTGGGTTACAAAAAAAAAGGGCAGAAGATATACCCAGGGTAGAAAACCCCGTACCTAGACATTTTTCGAAAAACAAGTAAGTAAAGAAAGGGAAAGTAGAGAGAAAAGAGAAAACATATGGCAATTTTTGGAAGAAGGAATTGGTCTTAACAGTAACTATGGATTGCATTAAACATGTTAACAGGTTCTTCAATCAAGGAATAGGTACAACAAGTGATGTTTATAGTTTCCAGGATTTGTTTGTATAAGAGAAGCATCGAAAAGTTACAAGACAATTATTTTTTGGATGTTTAAGTAAAGTTTCTATACTGTTAGCTTCACTGCAAGTATAACAACGACGAATATGAATTTTAATGTCCTATCCTTCATATGATTGTTCCATTAGACTTTGCATAGTATATATTCTTTTATTTCAATTTGTTTGCTAATTTGTGGGTCGCAGAAGTCAGGGTGTTGTTTGCAGGCGACAGAACAATGGAAACGAAATATTGAACCCGCCTATCGGGGAACTCGCCTATTCAGAAAACCGCGAGCCAAAAAGTTTGTACAATATGAAATGGGAAAGTTGTTGGTCGAGATGGTGATATAAAAGTAAGTGAAATCTGAATACGTGAATCCAACAACTTTCGCACCTAGAAATTTTTCGAAAAACGAGTAATACACACTAAATATGTACTATAAAGTATGAACATGAGATTTTATAGAGCATGTACGGATCTCACATTCCATACTTAGCCACTTTTTGGCTTGCGGGTTCTCGGGTTGGCGGGCTCAAAAGTGGGCCTCTATTGTTCCATGGCCTACAAATAGCACCCACAATTCCGCGATATACAAATTGACAAGCGAACCTATGGGCTAGATGGGTCAAAATTGCATTCCTATTGTTTCCTGTCATACAAACAACACTTGGAGTTCCGCGACATACAAATTGACAAACGAACTCCAGGGCTGGCGGCCTCAAGATTGTGATTGTTTACAGATGGTAATCCCTATGAACTATTTAACATTATCTAAAAACATTTTTTTCAATACTAAATTATTAATATTAAATATTGAAATTGTACAATTTAATTAGACAAAAAGGTTTGTACAATATGAAATGGGGAAGCGGTTGGTCGGGCTGGTGATATAAAAGTAAGTGAAATCTAAAAACGTGAATCTGCCAACTTTCAAACCAAGAAATTTTCCGAAAAAACCGAGTAATACATAATATGTATTTTTAGAAAGCACAGACATGAGATTTTATAGAGCATGTATTGATCCTGCATTCCATACTTAGCCACTTTTTGGATCGCGGGTTCTCGGGCTGGCAGGCTCAAAATTGGGCCTTTATTGTTCTGTGTCCTACAAATAGCACCCAAGAGTTTCGCGATATACAAATTGACAGGCGAACTTGCGGGCTGGCTTGCTCAACATTGCATTTCTATTTTTCTGTGTCCTTGAAACACCACTTGGACTGACGCCATATACAAATTGACAGATGGACTCCAAGGCTAGCGGGCTCAAGATTGTGATTGTTTACGGATGGTGATCCCTATCAACTAGCTAACACTACCTAAAAACATTATTTTCAATACTAAAGTATTAATATTAAATATTGATATTCTACAATTTAATTACATAAAATTATTAAAGGATGATAAATATCTTATTTAAAAGAAAAACCCGCCTATTAGAAAACTCGCGTTCCAATTTTTTTGTATAATATGAAATGGGGAAGAGGTTCGTCGGGCTAGTGATATAAAAGTGGGTGGAAATCTGAATACGTGTATCCATCAAGTTCCACACCTAGAAATTTTCCCAAGAAACCAGTAATACATACTAAATATGTACTTTTATAAAGTATGGGCATGTGATTTTATAGAGCATGTACGGATCCCTCATTCCATACTTAGCCACTTTTTGGATCGCGGGTTCTCGGGATGGCGAGCTCAAAATTGGGCCTCTATTGTTCCGTTCCCTACAAATAGCACCCAAAGTTCCACGATATACAAATTGACAAGTGGGCTTGCGGGCTATTTGAATTTAAGGGCCTCGTGTTCATGTGATAGCACAATTGGACTTGGGCCATTTGATATTCGTTTATTACAATATGAAACGGGGAAGTAAGTGAAATATGAACACGTGAATCCGCCAACTTCCGCACCTAGAAATTTTCTGAAAAAACGAGTAATAGATACTAAGTATGCACTCTTATAAAGTATGGACATGAGATTTTTATAGAGCATCTACGTATCCCGCACTCCATACTTGGCCACTTTTTGGATCGCGGGTTGTCAGTCTGGCGGGCTCAAAATTGGGCCTCTACTGCTCTGTATCCTACAAATAGCACCCATAGTTCCGCCATATACAAATTGACAAGCAAACTTGTGGATTGGCTGGCTCAACATAGCACTTCTATTGTTTCGTGTCTTCCAAACAACACTAAGATGAAATGAGCAATACACACTAAATATGTACTTTTATAAACGATGAACATGAGATTTTATAGAGCATGTACGGATCCCTCATTCCATACCTAGCCATTTTTTGGATCACGGGTTCTCGGGCTGGCGGGCTCAAAATTGGGCCTCTATTGTTCTATGCGCTACAAACAACACCGAGAGTACTGCCATATACAAATTGACAAGTGGACTTGCGGGTTGTCTGGGTCAACATTGCACTTCTATTGTTTCATGTCCTCCAATTAGCAGTCAGACTTCTGCGATAGAAAAATTGACAGACGGACTCCAGAACTAGTGGGCTCAAGATTGCCATTGTTTACAGATGGGCATCCCTATCAACTATCTAACATTATAAAAAAACATGATTTTCAAATACTAAATTATTAAATATTAAATATTGATATTGCACAATTTAATTACATAAATTATCAATATTGAACCCGTCAATCCGGTAACTCACCTATGCAGAAAAACTGCGAGCCAAAAATGTTGCACAATATGAAACAAGGAAGCGATCGGTCGGGGTGGTGATATAAAAGTAAGTGAAATCTGAAGAGGTGAATTCGCCAATTTTCGTACCAAGGAATTTTTTGAAAAATGAATAATACATACTAAATATGTACTATAAGGTATGGACATGAGATTTAGTAGACCATGTATGGATCCCACATTCCATACCTAGCCACGTTTTGAATCATGGGTTGTCGGGCTCAAAATTGGGTCATTACTGTTCCGTGGCCTACAAATAGCACCCATAATTCTGCGATATACAAATTGACAAGCAGACCTGCACGCTGGCTGGCTCAACATTACACTTCTATTGTTCCGTGTCCTCCAAACAACACTTGGAGCTACGCGATATACAAATTGACAGATGGACTCCAGGGCTGGTAGGCTCAATATTTCCATTGTTTACGGATGGTAATTCCTATCAATTATCTAACATTATCTAAAAAAATTATTTTCAATACTAAATTATTAATATTAAATATTGATATTGTACAATTTAATTAGACAAAAAAGTTTTGTACAATTTGAAATGGCGAAGCGGTCGGTCAGGCTGGTGATATAAAAGTAAGTGGAAATCTGAACACGTGCATCCACCAACTTCCACACCTAGAAAATTTTCGAGAAACAAGCAATACATACCAAATATGTACTTTTATAAAGTATGGACATGAGATTTTATAGAGCATGTACGGATCCTTCATTCCATACTTAGTTACTTTTTGGATCACGGGTTCTCAGGATGGCGGGATCAAAATTCAGCCTCTATTGTTCCGTGTCCTACAAATAGCACCCAGAGTTCCATGATATACAAATTGATAGGCGGACTTGCCGACTATCTGGCTTAACATTGCACTTCTATTGTCCCATGTCCTCCAAACAACACTCGGAGTTCCGTGACATACAAATTGACATACGGATTCCAGGACTGGCGGGCTCAAGCTTGCGATTGTTTACGGATGGTCATCCTATCTAACATTATCTAAAAAGATTATTTTCAAATACAAAATTATTAATATTAAATATTGATATTGTACAATTTAATTACATAAAATTATCAAAGGATGTTAAATCGCTTATTTAAAAAGAAATGAAGGAAAAAAAAAGTTTTTTTAAAATTCTATCACCGCAAGCATAATAACGACCAATTTGAATTTTAAGGGCCTCTTGTGTATATGATAGCACAATTGGACTTCGCACAGTATACATTCCTTGATTTCAAATTATTCCAGGAGATTAATTTTACCAAGTTCATCGATCAAGGAAAAATGCTAAAACAAGCCACATACTACATTTGCGTCACAATGCCATAGAAATTATCAGGTGGATTTGCGGGCTAGATGGCTAAAAAATTGCAATTCTATTTTTCAGTGTCCTCCAAACAACACTCGGAGCCCCGCGATATACAAATTGATAGACGGAGCATACAACCAAGAACCAATTAAACTCCAAACAGGTCGCAAGCAAGTTCCCACAAGGTTCCATAGAGCAGGATACATAAACCTTTGCATCAAACAATTTTATATACAAAGAAAAGACATCGTGGCATTCATTTTCTCTTACATTTGGTATATGTACCCAGTAGAAAATAACCGGGGCCATGTATTTTAAAAGAAAAGAAGGAAAAAAAAACAAAGTTTTTTTAAAATTCTATCACCGCAAGCATAACAACGACCAATTTGAATTTTAAGGGCCTCTTGTTGATATGATATCAAAATTGGACTTCGCATAGTATACATTCGTTGATTTCAAATTATTCTAGGAGATTAATTTTACCAAGTTCATCGATTAAGGAAAAATTCTAAAACAAGCCACATACTACATTTGTGTCACAACGCCATAGAAATTATCAGGTGGATTTGCAGGCTAGCTGGCTAAAAAATTGCAATTCTATTGTTCCGTGTCCTCCAAACAACACTCGGAGTCCCGCGATATACAAATTGACAGACAAAGAATACAACCAAGAACCAATTAAACTCCAAACAGGCCGCAAGCAAGTTCCCACAAGGTTCCATAGAGCAGGACACATCGACCTTTGCATCAAACAATTTGATATACAAAGAAAAGATGTCATGGCATTCGTTTTCTCTTACATCTGGTATATGTACCCAGTAGAAAATAATCCGGGCCATGGGATATATGGGGTTTGCGGCCATGCTTCCCATTTTTGGACCGAACAATCTTATGCGCATGCAATCCCAAGTAGTCAAGTCCGATGAACATTGATCTGGATGTTGGAGAAATATCATAGAGACACATGAGGTATTTTTGTTTCCTACCAAAGTTTGATATTTTTTTTCCCCTTCTTCAGCCGATATGCAAAATTGCATTGTCCTCATTTAAGGTAAATTTGTTGTGTATCTGAAAATTGCGCAACATGTAGACATTGCTTGCCTTTTTTTGTAGATATGTTTCATACGACAATTCTGCCAACTTAGGAAGCACATTTTGTAACAGAGGCTGCATATCCATACAATGCACGATTGTGTTGCCCACAGTTCAGATGGCAACATTGAGGTAATGTCCATATATATATGGACATTTTTCACTGCATCGTAGACAATCAATCGTATCATCACTTATCAAAGCGGAGGCAAAAGAAAGAGAGTTTCATTTTGCACATACAGGTTCAAAGGGGGGTCGAGTACACATTCGCTACAACTAAAACACCTTCAACCTGGGAACCCGAGCATAGGAATTAATACATTGAACAATAT
>JZKD02S1673465.1:121107-151096 GCA_000966675.3 Picea glauca | reverse complement strand
AAAACATCCCTGTGGGAATTATCAAAAACAATTTACAAAAAATCTGGGAATAATCTCCCAAGTCTCTATTTCTGACTTAAGCTAACAACCTAAAACAAAACTACATCATAAAAAGCATGCTCTAAACTGCCACAACATGTCCAATTTGTCATTGAAATTCGTAGGTACCTACAGGTGGACAAGAATAGACAAGTTTAGATAATGTTTTATTGGTAAAATTAACAAAAATCTAAATTTTAAGGCTAGCTAACAGAATCTTACGATTCTGTAGCTGGTCTTATTTGAAAACAAAATCGTTTTTAATCAATTCAAATGATAACATAAATATATTCGACCTATTAAACAAATCTTTAATTACTAATTGAAACAAAGCAAATCGTTCATGCTAGAAGTAACCAAATCTTTATGCCAATTTGAAACAGACAGAAATCGTGTTTAATTAACCGACTGGTAACAACGATATATGCAATCTGTCAAACACTTTTTATTACCAATTCGAAGCAGACATAATTGTTTTGATAATTCGAAACCAATGAAATCATTCTTGAATCAACCTCAATCGAAACAGACTATAACCGATCGAGAAAATCTTTCATATGCAATAGTTTATGTCAATTCAAAACTTGACAAAATCGTTGTTGAATCAAAACAAAACTAACAAAATCCTTTTTTAATTCAAAGCTAACAAAACATAACTATATTAAACTAATTCAGAGCAAACATAATCAGCTAATTTAAGAACAACAAAATCATATTAAACCGATTTAATCAAAACAGAGCTATAATCAATCTAGCAAAAAAATCTTTTGTATTGATTCAAACCAAAAATCAATATTGAAATAACATACTTGGGCTGTAGAAAAACAATTCGGTCAGGATATCTTTGAGTTAACAGAAGCAGTAGCCGCCTTTACATTTTAAAGAGAACAGAGCCATGTTGTCTTTCAACTTGCTGACAGACTGCTTGATGAATCTTTGGATTGATCAAGGGTTCAAGAGTGTAAGAGGATGGATGAGTGAGAGGGGTTTTGAGGCACAGGCTTGGAGAATTCATAGACATTTCAGCAAATGCACATAGACCCAAAACGCACCTTTCAGCCACAGAGAAGATCTGAAATTTGAACTCTAAAACACAAGCTAGATCTCTGTATCAACTCGATTTCTGAGGAAACCGCTCACAATGAAGGTAAAGGGGCTAATTTAGGTTCTGGGTTTTCTGGGTTTTCAAGGGTTTGATTTGATTCCAAACCGTTTGCCCAGAATCGCTCACACAAAAACGTGTCTCTGGGAGGCAAATACGGGGTTAAATCAAGCAGTCTCCTCTGGCACTATCAAAATATAACCGAATCTAAACATCATGGGGGTTAAATTCGCCCTATAGGAGTCATAGGAGAGAGCACACAGTGGGCAAGGTAAACGCAGGATTGAGTGCTCAGAGATTTCCCCAAAACCAACAGAGGTGACCCGGGATAGAAGGCAGTCATTAATGCCTAAGTGTGCGAGGGTGGTGGAACGAAACGGTCCATGCAGAACATTCATATCGAATGTAAAATCGATGGCCCTATGGTGATTGAATATTGGTGTGTATTAAAAACAGTGCCAATCAAACAACTATTAAAAAATATGATAAGTTGACCCGAATATTTGCACAACAATAGTGTTGGCATGGTTTTAAAATCAAAACAATGTTTCGAATAAGGATTTGACCATAAAACTTATGCATTGTATGAAACCATTGAATTAAGGGTCTAATCACCATGTTAATGCGTTGTTATGAAACCATTGAATTCGATCAAAAGTAATGGAACATAAAACCACCATTGAATCAAGGACTCAATCACAATCATTAGAATATCATCACAGTCTCATAAAAATGAAATCATATTAACAACAAAAAAAATGCCAAATGAGTAAAGGTTTTGGTGTCTTGCCAACTGTGTGACCATAATTGAATTGGAAATGCAATGAACACATAGACAAGAGTAACCATAATAATCCAGTGACGATTTTTATGCCATCGACATGACTTCGAACTCAAAGTTTTCATGCTTGCAGTCGTGAAAACGAGAACAAAAGGCATGTGTGCAAATGCACAAGATAATAATGTTGCTTTATTCAAATGATTGCGATGAGAATCAAGGGTTCCAAAACACTTGCGTAGGCAGCTTATAAGGAAAGGATAAAAATGCGAAATGGCTGCCAACAGGACCTTGCTTAAGCAATGGGTTTCATTGATGATGAACCTGCTGGTCCAATATGACAAGTGGTCGTACTTGTAACGTTTCCTCTTTGGAAACCTACAAATCATCATAATTTAGAATATGAGAGGAATCAAAGATATACTTTCTAAGAAAATAAATGTAAAACACAACATGTCTTTTTTAGATCGCTTGGAAATTTTAGACGATAAGCAACATGCCTGACTTTCTTAATAATTTTAAAATGGTCCAATGAATCACGATGATAATTTAGTTTCATTCAAAATTTAAAAGAACTTTTTGAAGGTCTAACCTTAATGAAAACCTCATCATGATCCCTTAGCATCCATGTAGCTCTTCTAATAATATTTACCTTCCTTAAGTCTTAACTTGATTTGTGTCATTTGTTCCTCCCATCTCTTTTACTGTTTCAAGGCCCAACATTGCTCAATCCTCTAACAAGTCCTATATTAAAGGGATTTTTCAAGATCTTTCATACAAAGGTTCATAAGGAGACATTCCAATGGAGTTATGATAATTATTGTTTGTGAGAAATCAACCAAGTAAATATATATTTTTCCCAACAATTCTTTTGATCCATTACATACATCCTTAACCCTAGTTAACCATTAGTATGAGGATAATAAACAATATTTTAATTTCATTGGGTTCCTAAGGAGAACTAAAGGCAAGTCCAAAACTGAGAGGTGAACCAAGAATCTCAATCTAGTATGAGTTTTTAGAGTATTCCATGCAACCAAACAATTTCTCGAAGAAAGCATTAAGAAATAGTTGTAGCATTAAAGGTGCTCTTAGTGGGGAATAAAGTGAGCACTCTTGGCTAGCAATCAACAACAACCATGATGCAATCATGCATTTGTGGGGTCATAAGTAAACCCACTATAAAATATAAAGAAATAGCCTCCCACTTGCTTTCAAGAATGTTATGCAGTTGTAGCAAACAAATCATATGACAATGTTTCCCTTTTACTCGCTAACATTCAAGGAATTGAGTAACAAATTGAATCACATCCCTCTTCATCCCCAGCCAAAGTAAATCCTTTTCAAATATACATTCATATTCTTCACTCCTGGATGAGTAGAATAGGGCGCTCAAAGAGCTTCGAATGACACCAATCTTCGAAGATCCTCATTCCTTGGAATTTGTATCCTCCCTAAGTATTGTAAGATTCCATTTGAATTCAAAGAATAACCATCATATTTACTTCTTACAAAATCCTCTTTTTGAAAAGAAAATCTTACTTCCTTGTACCAAAAATCATTATTTAAATGTCTTAAGACTTGGTCTTTTAGATCTACCTTTAAGGAAGTCAAGGATTTAGTTCTAGATCTACAACTTAGGGCATTTTCCATGTAATTTTTCTTTCCTTTTATATAAGAAATGACAAGTTCATATTCACTGAACAAATTACTCCAATTTTGTTGGCAAACATTGAGGTCCATTTGAGTAAAAATACACTGAACATTTCTATGATTAGTATTAGTTCAACAATTATTCTAATAAGGTAATGCCTCTATAACTTCAATGCCATCACAATTGTTGCAAATTCCAAATCATGAGCGGGGAAATCAATTTCATGTTTCTTAAGTTTACATGATATACACACTACAACACCCCCTTTTTGCATTAACATTGCACTCAAGCCATCTTTGGATGCATATATACAAACTAAGAAGTCTTTCTTCGTATCAGACACCTTAAGGATTAGAGCACAAGTCAGAGGTTTTTTTAATTCCATAAATGTCAACTCACATTCATTTGTCCACTTGAATTGTTTTCCCTTCCACTTGAGATAGGTGATGGGATGCTATTAAAAAATCCCTCTATGTATCTCCTGTAATATCCCACCAATACCATAAAACTACATACCTCATAAACATTCCTTGGTGTTGACCAATCCATTATTGCCTCAATTTTACTAGAGTCCATTGTTATAACTTCCCCACTAATTAAATGCCCTAGATAATGAAATTCTTTTAAAATTTTACTATGTTTTAAAAGAAAATATATTTGGACATCATTCATTACAACTTGTGCACCCAATGACAAGTCTGAAGTGCTCCTCATGTTCCCTTTCATTGCAAGAATAGGCAAGAATGTCACCTAGAGAAGCTTGCATAAAGTATTCCAAATATATGGTAAAAACACATCTCATTATATTCATAAATGTTGCAAGGGTGTTGGTTAATTCTAAAGGTACCACCATGAATTCATAATTCCCAACTCTAGTTCTAAAGGAAATATTATGAATATATTCCTCCTTAATTTTGAGTTGATGATACCTAGAAGGCTAGATCTCAAGTCTTTCTTAGAAAACATTAAAGCCCTTATTAGTTGGTTGAAAAGGTCATTAATTTGAGGGATCATATATCTATTCATTATGGTATATTTTTTGAAATATCTCTAATTAATACAATATCAAAGAGTATCATCCTTCTTCTTGACAAAGATCATCGGTGCACCCCATGGGGAGACACCAGGTTAGATCATTCCTAGATCTAATAACTCCTTTCACAGAGTGTCGAGTTCATTCAGTTTCAAAACCGCCATTCAATAGGGAGTCTTAGATGTAGATTCCACTCTTGGTTTAAGGGTAACAATAAAGTCAATATCCCTGACATAACGTATTCCTAACAACTCCAAAGGAAAAACATCCTTGAGTTCGAACAATATCAAATGGAACTCTAAGGAAGTAGTATTGTTCTCATCAACAATGCCAATTGCATATATTCTACATCCTTTCCTCAAATACTTCCCTACCTTCATCATTGATATAAAACAAAGAGAAACTCGACACTTAATTCCACAAATCACTAAAGACTTCCCTTCATCATTTAAGTAATGAATTTGTTTACCAAAGAAATAAAAAAAAGATCGACGAGTTTCCAACCAATCCATACCCACAATTAAGTAGGTTCCCATTGTTGTGCTATAAAGGTTCATATGAGTTATACAAGATCCAAGCTCTATAATACAATTATCAGCAAGAGGACCTACATATTGCTTAACTCCAGATGTGATCTCTACATAACAAAATTCGCCATGCTGATACAAATCCACCTTTGATTAAAGATAAATAAAAAATAAAAATATCAATAGCACTACTGCCAAATAAGATAGAAATAGGAACATTTATCATACAAGATGACTCCAAAACAATATCCTAATTCTTGCCTTGGCTATTGTTCATTGTGGCATGGATACAATGGTTTCCTTAACATTGATTGGCTTTAGTTTTCCTCTCTTGTTGACTAGGTCTATTTCAAGTCTCAAGACAATCTCTTTGGAGGTGTGGTCCTCCACAATTCCAACAATATAGCTATCAAGGACCCTCTAATTGACTTCATCTAGTATGCATAAAAATGCCTTAGCCTCGTTGGCCCTGACCTCTACCAAAGGTCCCTTGAGAATGACTATGATTCTCCTCACCAACTAAAGAGACCGTTGAAGCTACACTAGAAACTAGAGAGGGTCTTCACTATATCTAGTTGGATATGAACCTCCTACCTCCAACCCTATTAATATTTCCTGTGAAAACTTCATTAAAGGGAGCCTTTTTCCCCCTATATGACTCTCTTTTGAGGTTAACCATAGCGCATGATGAGATAGCTTGAATACATCTGCTAATGTGGAGGGCTTCCACATGAGAACTTGAGCTTGAACTAAGGAATTGAGTTCATGAATAATCTCTCTATCAATCGTCCATCATCAATGACCATGTAGTCCACACGAGTAATTAACAATATGAATTATGCCACAGAATCATCAATGTATCTTCCATTTTGCATCATAGCATGGAAGACACTTCTCTGTTGGTCCTTATATTTATTTGAAAAATATCTTGATTTGAACATTTCCTCAAATAATTCTCAAGTTAACTTTGTCGAAGAAAGGTGCAACTTCTTTTCCTAACTAGTCCACCAAATCAATGAGACATCCATAAGAAAAGTCATAGTCGCTCGAGCCTTCTTGAGGGAAGTGTACTTCTTAACACTGAGACATCATTTTAACCCCTTGATCTAGTCCTCGACTTTATTTCCCCTTACCTATCCTTGAAACACATGTAATTTGGATTTGTGAACCTCTTTAGCAATACCCATAAGAGATCCAACTACATTCAAAACTTTTGGCCTATCCCAATTCAACTTCAAATTTGATTTGTGAGCTCTTTCACTATCCATATCTACAAGTCTATCCCAATTCTTCTTAAAGTTCTAATCCTACTATATATTTTGGTTTTGACTTTGATTGATAGAAATATTTCTCAACATTTCAATCATTGCTTCCAAGGAATGTACTATGAATCGATCTCTAGAGTTTTCTACATCTCGAGGGTTTTCAATTTTCCTTCACCTTTTGGGAGCCATATTATTCATGTTTCCAACCATTAATTTTGTAGTACAAGTGATTAAGAATTTATATACTTCACTTAATCATTTTAAACAATGATATTTATGAGCTTTTTTATTTTTCTTTTAAGTAGTATGATAAGACAAAAATGATATGAGAGAAAAATGAAAACTCAGAGAAAAATGATAAGAGAGATAAAAATGCAAAGTGGTAAAGGTCCATGGAGTTCCAAATCTCCATTTGTTAAGCTTCAATGATTCCAATGCACTCCACTTAGAGGTTTTAGTATCTTCTAGTAGGTTGGATCACATTTGTCTAGGAGATGTGTATTAAATCACTAGAGGAACCCTAGGGGGCCTAGTCCACCTCGTCAAATTACAACTTAGCGAAAAAAGATGCATGTTTGTGGAAGCCTTCCATTGATATGTTATAACTTCAATTATACTTCAGTCTCCTTATCACTTAGTAATTACTTAATCTTTTGATATATAAGATCCATGGAATGAATAGGGGTTATGGCTAGTATGAAAATACTATATTGAAGATGTTGTGTTCCCTAATATGAGTAATCCATGTATGCTATGCATATAAAACATACAATATTGAAATAAAATAAATATAATTTTCAATGAGTGCTCCTTTCAAATATCCAATATACAACTTTTTAAGAGAATCCGCTTAAATATATTATAAAAAATGGTTGCAGCGAAGCTAGCATCACTGGTTATACATACATAAATCTTCATGATTCAAGTTTTTCTTTTACATTTTTATACTTATATATTAATAATGTACAAAAAAATTGCAGTCATGGTCGTTTGAGATTTTCCAAAAAAGGGTTGGGATCTCATGCACCTTTGTATAGTCTTCATAAGGTAGATTATATCATGCCTATATAGAGATTTCAAACTACATCAAACAAACGTTATACAATTCTTCAAAATTAGCATCAAAAGACATATACAGTCCTCTGAAATATACAACAGATCTAAAGTGAGTTTGGTTCAAAAGGGCCTTGATCAACATAAGTCATTGGCCCTTTGTATTTGTTTGAATGTTTTTTAATCGACATCCTCGTCTATGACTATCGGATTGGTGTTGGTCCTAGCTGATTCAGAAGTTCCACCAACCTCCACCATTCTTGGATCCCATTCTGTCACGTTAAATCTCAAACCAAAGACCACTTGACATAACACTATAAACTTTACTTCGAGTCATCACAACCTATATTGAACTTTAGGCTCTTGGTGTTCTTTCTTTTCCAATGTTGTGGCCACTAGAGTCTTGGCCATCTAATAAAGTTCCATAGCTCTAAAGAATTTAGTGTCTTGGGACCTAGAGAATCCCATGTCTGCAACCCAACCCTAGAATTCAACTTTGATTTGCTTCCTGGGAATTTGACTACCTATATGATAATCAATTTTTTCACTCCCTATCTTACACTCCTAAGTTGATTTCTGGCCTTGGATAATTTATTCTCCAACCTAATCCAAGGCCCTAGCCTAATCTAGTTTGTTTATCTTAGAAAATGAAATGTCTAGTTATTTTTAGTTAAGTGTTCATTTTACATGGGTTGTTGTTTACTTAGTAAGGGTAATGGGTGAAACTAAATGGTGTTTTAGAGACTCAATGGAATTTAAAAAAAAAAAAAAAAAAAACTGAACACAAAATGAAAAAATGTTTGTTCTCCACTAAAAATATGAGTGATAAACGTTTCAGACAAATGGAGCAAACTCTTTTCTTTTATGATATGCAAAAGATGCATTTTTTTTTTAGATGATTTGCATTACTAATGCAGAATTTTATTTAAAATGTAGAGCAACTAAAAGGAAGTGATTGTTCTTTTCATCGAAGCTAAACTAACTTTTCAAAATGCAAGAACAAATTGAAATCTAAAAGCATCATAAAGAGAGAAAGCACACAAAAGTTTTTTTCTTTCTAGTAAAACAATGGCAAGGATTGAAAAGAATATTAAATTATACTTTCTATAAGTATTTTTATATTTTTCTTGTTTAAATATGAAATATTTAAGATAACCTTTCTTCTTAAAAACCAACAAGAAATAACAAAAAGAGGGTAGGAAAGAAACTCAAACTTATAAAAGTTTATCAATAACAATAATGAAAACTATTCCAAAGAAGAAGATTTGAGGAATAACTTTCCAAACCACCCTCAAAGACTTGAAAATGATTCACAAGAGAAAAGCACAAAACTTTCTTGTTTTCTTTAAAAGAGTCAAATTGACAAAAAATGAATTCAGATAGCAAAACAAAGAGTCTCAAAGCCTTAGAAGAGACCCCAAACACCTGGCCCAAAAGCTTTCAGACAAAAAAGATTTCAAAAAATCCTTTATGGAAATATGTATGTGCCTGTAATGAAGGCAGACCACATGTATGCAACTGTCTATACTGGTTGGGAGCATATGTGTATGTGATTATGATAACTATCACAACACATATATACCCAGAAATCTAAAAAAGAGACAACAAAAGGCAACACAAAGGCTCAAGTGAAACTGGAGAAAGATTCAAGTGATTATAAGTTATCAATCTAAGTACCGATAATAGTATGAAACAAAAGAAAAAAAATTCAATCAAGCAGACAAAGACATGAACCCATAAACAATCCCACCATGGAGAAATATCTCCAGTATGATCACCAGTTCTTCTTTCAAGGAAAATCCCCTACAATAGTGGGCTATACTGTAGTGTACCAATGACCGTACATAAACAAATTCCCAAAAATAACATGCAACAACGATACAATAACTAATTTCAAAAGAAATAACTAACTATGGAGAAGAAGGGAAAGGTTGACTCACTTGAATTCTTATAGTTGATGTTGTTCCCGATTGTCATAGTTTCTTCGCTCTTTTCCAACAACTTCTCTGCAACCTACAAAAACCTTAAAGATGCAAGACTATATAGAGAGGTAGTTATACTAATAACTACATGTTAGTTTTATGAAATATAACAATAAGATCTCAACAATTAGTATTCTACAAAATATATATGAAAATATTGCAAACAAAATGTTACAAATACAACATATTTAGAAGGAAAGCGTTTATATATTTATTCATTAGTTAAGGTGGTTATCACATTATACCTGTCTTGTGCGATGTTTCCTTGTCAAGAAAGATCCCAGGTTCCTCCACCCTTGATCCTTCTATACAAGTTGGTATTGACTGCAGATTCACCACATGCCCAAAGATAATATAGAGGGAAACTCTTAGCAAGATAGGTTGGTGATTAAAAAGAGGCTGGAAACAAGGGTTTCCAGGTCAAACCAACAGTAACATGGATGCATAAGGGTTTACATACTTGGAGGAGATATCCAAACAAAGGTTTTCTTAAGGTGTGCAAAGAATCATTACTTATCATTACCTTTCTCCTTGAACAAATGCTCCTTTTATGTGGTCTCTAGTTGGTTAGAGACGGTTGAGTACGGGTAAAAGGAGTTAGGAAACTAACCAAACCTGTAACTTAACATTTAATTAATCATAAACATATTTTTTTAATCATTTACTGACATGTACATGAATTTCCCTTGAGTGACCAACGTATATGCGAGTTCCATATCTGTGAGGGCGCGTACATCTTCCAAAAATTTGTTTTTTGGAAGGTATCAAGGAGGTACGAGGAAAAGTGGTTTGTAAATAGGATAAGGGTTAGGCCAACAAGCTTGTCAATGCTTCAAAGGTGACAATTGATTCTATAACACCTATTTTTCCAATATTCATAGGAAACATGCAAAATATCGAGTTTGTGCAAGGCACTTGTTGGAGGACATCTGAGCATGTTAGCCATATTGTTTGCATTGTCGTTATTATATTTAATCACCAAATGGAATTGATGTATGTAAGATGACCATTTGAGATGGCATTGTTCCTATAATGTAGATTGAGAATTAAGAAAAATAAGAGGATGGTGTTTGGTGTGAAGGATGGTTTCCTTATCAAGAATATAATGGCACTATTGCTTAAGGGTTTGGACCAAAGCACAAAATTATTTCTCATATGTGTTGTAATTGAGTTTGATATGTGAGAATGATTTAGAATGAAAAGCGATAGGATGCCATCCCTATTTAAGTACAACCTCAATTGCAAATTTAAAAATAATTGTCTCTATCTTAAAGGAGCATTGTAGATCAGGAAAGCAAAGCAAGGTTCAAAACATAATGTGGATTTGAGATTCTGGAAATCTCGCTGCACCTCTAGAGATCAAGTGAAAGAATTTTGGTTTCATATTTGATGTAATGGGTGAGAAATATGAGAGAAAAGGATAACAAATTTTCGGTAATAATTAAACCCACCTAAGAATCTTTTCAAATCATGTATAAAAGTAGGTGTGGGCCACTAAATAAGTGCAGTAATCTTGGTGGGATGAATGTAAATTCCTGTATAATCAATAAAGAAGCCCACATGTGTAATAGAAGTTTGGCTGAAGTAACATTTCTTTATATTTTACCTACAAAGGATGGGTGTGTATTAGATCCAAGGTGAGGTGCACATGTTGGACATGTTATTCCCTAGTCTTGTTGAAGATGAGAATGTCATCTAAATATACCACAACAAATTTTTCTAGATACAAATGAAAAATTCCATTAATGAGCCACATAAGAGTGGTTGGAGCATTTGTGAGGCCAAAGGGCATCATGATCCATTCATACAAACCAAAATTGGTTTTAAATATTATCTTCACATTGTCAGAATATCCCATGTGCACTTGATGATAACTAGAGGTTAGGTCATCTCTGTGAATTAGTGTGCACATTTCAATGGATCCAAGAGGTCATTGATACGAGGCAAGGACATCGATTCTTGACTATGATTTTATTGAGATCATGGTGATATGTGATAAGTCCCATTCAAATTTATCCTTCTTAGGAATAATAAATGCTAGAGACCCATAAGGAGAGGTATTGGGTTGAATTTGTCCTCCATTAATGAGAGTTTAAAGTTGCTTCTCAAGCTCAACATGCTCGATGGAGGAGAGGCAATAGGTTGGATAGTTGGTGAGGGTGGACGTACTAGGAATGAGATCAATAGAGTGTTGGATTTTGCAAGGGGATGTACCTAACCAATGGGTTTCCTTAAAGACATCGATGTAGGTATCCAATAATGCTTTCACACTAGGGGTGGGAGTTTAACGACATTAAGTTCCTTAAGTTTCTAAACCACAAATAAGGTTAAGAATTTTCTAAGATTAACTTAACAGACAACGAAAGTATCTATTAAGAAGTGAGAGGTGGGGGACGGATTGAGGTGAATGTTTTCCATTAAGCTGGAGTGTGTACATATTCAAGCACCCATCATGGTTTGCTTGACATGCCCATTGGTATGGGAAACCAAGGATAAGGCTAGCACAATTAATGGGGGCCACATTATAGGCCATCATGTCAATAAACCAATTAATATAAAAGGTGATGTGGTAATGTTTGGTAATAGGATGGGTGTTCCATTATTGGTAACCCAACCAAGTTGGTAAGCTTGAGGATGCATGTTTGTGGGCATATTTAATTTATGAAACTTGACATTGGGACATAATTTTTTTTTGAATTCCATTGTCAATGATAAGTTTTGCGATACAATGTTGTATCTAACAATTATGTAGAATATGGATTCATTATTCACTAGAATATGAGTGTTCATTAGAAGTAAATTAGGGTTAGGTGTTGTAGGGTTATCAATGGAAATTACTTAGGTGTTGTAAGTGTTGGTGTAGTATTGTGGGGCTCCATAATATGGAACTGCAATTGTAGCTTGGTGAAGAATGTGATGTATTGGTGGAAAGTCTATTCAAAGGTTTGCTGCAGTTGGTACCAACAAGCTAAGAGATCTTGGAAATATCTAGGAAGATAAAATGGGTGCATAATGTAGTGATGAACAACATCCATTGATTGATAATTGCATCATTAAGTTCCACAACAAGGGTAAAATCAACATCAATGTGAGAATATTGCGCATGTTGTGAGACATTGGGATACCATTCCACTACTGGACCTCCAAATGGGTACTAACAGTGGAAATATTAGTGGTTGTGGTTAGATTGGAGTGAGTATGGAAGTAATATTCCATACTATGAATCTAGGAATTGAGTTTCTCACATCCATGTTCCCAACAAATTTTAGAATTGTGAGGTGAGTGTCCGGCTAAAAACCTAGTAGTGACATGTTTCATGATTTCATCATCATGAGAGGCTAGTGATCATGGATTCAATCTGACTTATTTTTGTTGATGTTTCTCCAACATCTATTTTTGTGAGTCCAAAGCCTATTGGAACCTTTGATTGTCATCAA
Source organism: Picea glauca (assembly GCA_000966675.3). Classification (NCBI taxonomy): domain Eukaryota; kingdom Viridiplantae; phylum Streptophyta; class Pinopsida; order Pinales; family Pinaceae; genus Picea; species Picea glauca. Next base: position 138,226 of record JZKD02S1673465.1, on the reverse strand, counting down.
CCATGACTAGGGTGTAATGGTAGGTGAGATATAGGGAGGAGTGTATGGAGTCTTGGATCTAGATTTTTGTAGAGGGAATTGGGAGAGAGTAGAGCTCATAGAGGTTGTATGTTCTCGAATAAAAGTTGCTACAAAGCGAGGAGGTAGATTCATATAGTGGTTGTAGAATCCTATATGAGGAGGGAGTGGGTCCCTGAGTAAATCCTTGAAAATTTTTTTCCACAAAATTCTACAAAAGCCAAAAGTGAATGTTGTGATATCAAATGATACAAATGTAGAGGCCAAATCAAAGAATAAACTTAGAATTATTGTAGATATTGCAAGAGGTAGTTAGAAAAACACTAGATATTTTCCTAACTGTGTACTCAAGGCTATACACTTGATTTTTTATGAGAGTGAGACCTCTCAAATAAGGAGAACCCTATCTTGAGAGGGAAGTGCATTACCTGAAGCAAGAAACAAATCCAAAAACAAGATAGTAACACAAGATAAGAAGAACCTCAAGGAAAAATGGCTAACTTTATTAAACCTAGCCAATGGTCTTATATAATATTACAACATGTCGACACAAATGTTGCACACGACCCAATGGTTGAGACTAGAATAATTAAATACTAAGCATGAAACTCAAAGGCTAGAAAGGTGCAACTACATGCTCACACATTAAGTAAAATCTTAACTAACTGCTGAAAATGATGAAACACTTCCTTAGAAGTTGGGCACTTTTGTATAGAAGTTGGGTGCTGTTGGGGGTGCATCCTCCTTAGGGAGATCTATTTGTATCAATTCCTCCTAACTTAGTTTGAAAGAATCCATGCTTTCTTCATGTTTTCAAAATTAGAGCACAAAAGAGAAATATGCACCTTTCAAGTGTTGGATATGACTCTATCTACTAGTATGAGTTGTGAAGTTAAAAAGGGGAGTGCTATGGACCTTTATGGCACCGCTTGAGTTTTGAGGATGTGTTATTTGAAAAATGAGAGTGAGTTAGCTGCAACTATTAAAAAAGGGAAGGGACTTGAGTCTACAATCTTGAGGATCCGACCATGAAGTTGTAGTTGGCATAGAAAGAAGATGTCTTGCAATATCCCTAAGAAGAAAAATAAATGGTGTATCTTTGCTATTAATGCATGGTATATATATATCTTAGACCAGATGTGAGAGAGCCACCTAAGCTACTATGTGGGAAAAGAGGTGCATAACTGAAGTTGTGTCTATCATAGTAGATTGTAGGGAAGATGTATGCTCAAAGGAAAAGAGAGAAAGAAGCATTTATAAGTGACAATAAAAACTCAATCTATAGTTGGGAGATGTGGGGAGCATCGACATATGGACATAATGGTGTGATATTGGCATGATAGAGGTTGGGATTGCTTTATATGTGTTGTAATTATTGCCAATGGCGTGGACTGGAAAGTATAGTTAAGTAATTGTCCACCTATTTGTGTTATGCAAAGGAGGAAACCATGGGAGATAGTGTAACCAAGAGAAGGATGTCCTGTCAAGTGGACATACCATGGTTGGTAAAGGGTAATGTATAATGTGAAAAAAATTAAACAATCATTGGAGAATGTGAAAAATCATGTTGGAGAGTGATCATAGCCTGGAAAAAGAAATATTGAATCCCTTGACAACTCGACGTACTAGGAATTTGAAGGCATATAGTAACAAGTATAACTTTAGGTGAAATTCTAGGGTTGAAATTGCAAACAATATAGGGGGCTCTGTTTGATTGCATACACAAAAGAATATTCAAAGAATGGGGCCAATGTTTGTTGAGTTGCATTAGAAAGAAAAATCCAAAGAGGGGATAGAAGCTAAGGGAGAATGTTTTTCGTTGATTGGTTACTTTTCTCATTGGAGAAGGTGTGTTGTAGAGAATTGGGGGGCTTCCTTTGTTGGTGTCTAGATGAAGAGTGTGCATTTAATAGAGGGGTGGAATCACTACTATGAGAGCCATGGCCTTGACATGGCACTGGGCATCATGATGAGCGTGTTGTTGGTCCTATGAAAAATCTGTGTTATGCTTCTCAATGTGGATGAGGTGTGGATGTGCTAGAAAACTTGGTGTAAACCTATGTATACTGTCCAATAGAGAGGGCATCCTGGATAAAAGTAGATTGGGTGTATCCATTATCCCGAGCGGTGTGTCTAGCGTTGTGTTCATGCACTTGAATGGGGTGTCATTTTGCTGGAGTCTACTAAAGAATTGTAAGTTATTAAGCTGTGTAGATTTGTTTGGTGCAATGTGAGAGAAACAAAATTAGGGAATGAAAGTGGTGGAAAGAGATGCATATAGGCGATTGAATATAGGGCATTATGTGACGAGACGATGGGGAAACATAGGTAGAAATTGTAGTAACGGGTTGGGTTTGGGAAGGGTCCATAGGCATTGATGTATTGTAGTAAGAGAGTTACAAGATAAGGGTAGTGAGTAGGGTGTCAGATGGTGGGTATGAGAGAGAGGTTGGGGTGCTAGAGTGGTTGGATGGAGAGCATGTAAGGATAGGCATTTGTGAAAGATTAGTTGTTGTATCATGTCGTGATGAGAAGTAGAAATACTAGTAGAGGTTAGTGTGTAGGATTTGTCATTATTGAAGAGAGTATATGTATTGCGACAAGCATCATAGAGAGCCTTGTGTTGTTGTTGGTATGGGATGCTTTGTATCAAATCAAAACAATCCAGGGGAGAGATGTTGCAATTTATGGTATATCTATGAGAGTTCCAATGACAAAGGTTATACCACATCACTTATTAATCAGAAGATGAGGGCCACTCAAATGCACCCAACATATATGATATGGGGAAGGATGGGGGGTAGTGGGGACTTGAAGGCACTACACATAATGGGGTTCTTTTGGTTTCCATTGTTGAGGATGATGGAAACCAATTGATCTTTAATATGGTAGTTATGAGTAAAAATAAAGTTGGGAGACTAGATGGTATTATCTGTGATCAAGAAAATGAGAGATGGATCCATGATGTTAGGGTTGCATATATGGACAATTTCTTGTTTTGGTTGAGGGGAAGGGGATGTGGGGGGGTCCTCATCTTTAAAACTAGATTGGTTGATGTATAAAGACTTGGATACAACTTGATGTTTTAAGACATGACATTCTATAAGAGTGTGCGTATGTAGGTTTTATGGTAAGGATACCATTAATTTGTATGAGAGAGTGAAGGGCGCACAAAGTTAGGGTTTGGAGGTCATGCCAAGGAAGTCAGTACATTAGAATGAGGTTTTCAAACATTAGGGTTAGGGTTTTGAGAGGGATGGGAACACAAGCATCTTTCTAGCTTGCATTTGAAAACCAAGGCACATTTAAATGCTTGGTCAAGGGTTCTTCTTTCAGACAATGCAACTTTATAGTTAAAAACAACTAATAAACCAAAATTGAACTTGAGAATAAGTACCTCATATGATTCTCAAATTTGAAGATAAATTCATAGCTTTATGAAAACCTCAATATGCCATTGTACTGCTTGGGTAGGTGCTTGATGAAGTTGTAACCAATTTCTCATGGGATTGGACAAATAACCCAAAGGGTAGAAACGTTGCCTGAGTGCTTTACAAAATGCATTCTAGGTGGTGATGGAATTTGTAGAAGATCTGTAAGGAGCATCATTATTAAGTTCATTATATAGTTTCGATGCTATGAATTGTGACTGCGACCAAGTTCGAGTGATTCGTTGTAGACGATTGTCAACAAATATAAATCATTGAGCCTCCATCATATCTAGGCAAGCCTGGAAGTAGGTTGTGAGGATATGGATCCATGAATTTAATATTTCTCCATTGATTTTCCACCATATTTTGGTAAGGTGATCCCTTTATCCAATTGAAAAATGGAATTCTAAGGTTTGTTACTTGAGTATTCATGGAGGATGTTACTGCCTGAACTAGCGCCATTGTGAAAAGTCCCAACACATGTGATAACTAGGGAAATAAAATGGCAAGTTGATCCGGATTTATAAGCAGAACAAAATGAAACCACATATTTATAATATTAACATAGAGACACAGTGAACAATAACAAAGATACAATAAAACTTGGCTTCTATTAAATAAGAAATATGCTGAAAAATGTAAAATGCAGACTGAAAACAAGCTTGCTAGAATGGTCGCAACTTATCTCTGAGAAGAGATGTGATGGCTACGCTCATTCGCAAGAAGATAAGTACAATGAAGTTCTAAAGGAATTTTTACAATAAACATGAATTCCAAAACCCTAGACATCCAAAAACTTAACCCTAGGAGATGAAGTGCCAAAAGTCATGTGGGTCCCGTTGGGGTAAGTTAGTACATCAACTTCCCAGGGTGGTAACTTTCGCATACGATCTCTGTTTGGGGCACAAGATAACTCATTGGAAAGGTATTGACAAGAAGATTCATTTAGGGGGCTCAATCAAAGACTTTGGATATCATTGAGGTGCCTAATCATGGAAAGCGTTCCTTAGGCCCTCAAAATGGCCCCGAAAGTTGAGGAACCGAAAAACTGTTAAAAATAGTAAGTTTCCAAAAAAATGTTTTGAGCCAGTTGGACAAAGTGGGTGGCCACCAAGATCCTCCTGGATCATAAGTGCACCACTATCACCTCAATACACACCCCCCTTCACTTTAGGCCATCTCATAGAAGCCAAGAGGGGGTATCCCTATTTGTGAAAAGTAAACCTCTTTAAGTGAATTATGAACATGCAAGCTTATGATTTACTTTAATGAATCCAAAATATATGTAACAATAGCATGCACAAGGATTATGATTAATGATTAAATTATTTAAAGATAAACCACAAGTATGTCTACTTGAAAAAGAGGATTAGGAGCTAGTGGATGTGTGTGTGTGTGTGTGTGTGTGCGCGCGTGTGTGCCAAATATGATATGTAAGATAAGAAATGTAAACAATTTCAGATTTGCATTTATATTTATCACTCAATAAATAAAACTTCAAGAGAGGCAAGAGCCACCTTGAAGCTACTTTAGGGCATGAATAGTGAAACCAATTAACATAAATCAATGGTGCAATGCGTGCCATGATTAGCAATTGATCAAATGTTAAGAGAGGAAAAACTTAGGGTTGTCCTTCAACTTCTAAATATGTTTTATGATAAAATAATGTAGAAATTTTAGATTTAAAGCATAAAAACAACCATTCAAGAGAGAGAGTATGCACTATAAAGTAAAATGTCTTGGATGTTTCCATAAGGGAAAGAAATATACTATGCAACAACAACCCAATAAGAGTTAGAAACAAGTTCTAAATATGTGTAACCATTAACTAAGCAATAACTTGTAAAATAAATGGTGAATCCCCCTAGGGTTTCCATGTTAACACTTGGAATTCACCAAAAAATCTCTAGATAAAAGATAAGCAACAATACACACTTAGAGATTAAATTCACCACTACATGTGTAAGATAAACTTGTATAAGCAATCTATAAATTAAATATAGGTTAGGTATGAGTAAGAATACACATTTGAGCACCAAACCCTAGCCTTAGGGTTTCACCAAATCTGATTTTTATTGTTGCAATTTAATTTTCAGATTTGAAAAATACCTTAAATCAGCCCACAAAACATTATATAAGACCCTGAAGTACCTTTCTATAGGGGTGTTTTTTCTTCTTAGGGTTAAAGATCAACAATTAAGTGCAAACCCTTGCATAAGCTAGTATAAGAAATTAATTGAACTGGTAACTTTGCACTAGACTATGAAAGAAATCTAAATAAAGATTTTTATTTAATTTTTCATGATTAGATTTCCTTTTAAACAAATAAAAATAAAATATTTTGAATTTTAGGGTTTTTGGTTGGTTGTTGGGAGAAGATTGATGCATTTTCTCCAATTAGGGCTTATGGGGTCAAGAAGTATGCCCCTCTAAGAGTTGGTGACTTCTATATTAAGGATTAGGGCAATAGATTAGAACCCTAAGGGTAGATAAATCCCTCACCTAATCAAGATAAGGTATGAGGACCAAGGCCCTCCAAGAAAGGATTTACAAGGGAAAAACCTTCATCAACAAGATCAATTTTGGCTTGAATAAAATACTTAAAACCCTTGCCAAGGAGCCAAAGGAAAGACAAGACAAGAGATTGGGCACTTACCAAACCAACAAAGGAAGATGGAAGAGATAGAAACCCTAGACATCTTCCTTACAAGTGGTTAATAACCCTTCAAATGGATTGATATTTTTGGGTAGTAGAAGTCTTGAACATTCACAACAAATCTTTGATGCACCAAGAAAATAACCAAGAAAGAGAGAGATCCAATAATTAACACCGAAACCTCCAATAGGTAGATCTTCAACAAATTGTATTCTCAAATAATGTCCAACAACAACACCGAATTGGAATGAGAGGAGACCCTTTATTTATATATGTGGCTTCTGCATCCTTGTCATTCACTATTATTTTCTTTCTCCATAAAATTAGCCCAGGAGAATTACAAAAAGTGATTTTTCATCCACACATTGAAGGAGACTAAGTCAAATACAAGTAAAAGATGCCACATGTACATAAAACCCTTGTGATAAGGGGGTGTTTCACAAAAGGAGGGGTTGATTTGGTGAAGAAGCTCAACATTACATTGAAGAAGTGAAGTGGAAGCCTAAAAACATGGTGTACTATCCTCCCAAGCAAGCAAAGGGCTAATGTCTAGCCTCATAATGTGGAATGACCTCATGGGAAGAGTAAGAAAGGCCTCAATAGGTGGATGCTCCTCAAATAATTCTCATAGATCCTAAAAAATGCCTCCAAGGTGTTATCATGTCCTCATCTCAAGCAAATATTCTTCGATAAAAGGTGGGGGTGGGACCCTCTAGGTGAAAATATGTCATAAAAACTCCAAATGACTAGCACGAAGTCCACACTTGTGGGTCAACTGTCCTATAAAGTAATAAATAGCTCAAAAAGTGATGAAATGAGAGAGTGCTCTAGAATATTCAATGTGGCATGTGTAGAGGTGACCAATGCAAGTGAAAATAACCCATTTTTTCCCTGGATGATGTGACTGGTGCCTTGGGATATGTGAAACTAAAGGAACATTTGTAGAGTCATCTCCAAGAGTAGATGGACAAAGTGTGACACATACATAAAATATGGGTCCATGCATGGGCATAAGATAAGGGTGCTTTAAATAGTTATGACCACCTTTACAACATGAGAAACACTTTTACATTACATAAAAAGAAGTAAGAGAGACTAGTAGCTCCCTTAGATCACATGTTGTAGTAGATCCATCCCAAGACATTTGCATGCCTACCTAGATCATAAATGATGGACATGGTGATGAGTTACTCACACCAAGAACCAGTCATTCGTAGCCATAAGAACATTGCATACTTGAAATGGGGACTAATAGGATGGGCCATGACCGACCACAAGGGGTCTAGAGATACCACATAGCCCCCGTAGTAATACACAAAACATCTAAACATGGTCCAATACAATACATGAGTACCTATATTTGTACAACCATACTTTTGGCTCATCATGATACAATGATGCACATAATCTACTCATATGATGGGTCACATCTGGCGAAAAAATGTAGGGTACGTCGAAGTGGATCTAAGGTGTAACATGGGACATTGGTTGTTGCTTGGGAAAAGTTGTTTAGGGATGATTCTTCCTCATGTGAAGATGAATCTTTGCGAGAAGGCGTGATGAAATGAGGTGCATTAGGCTATTGGTAAACTAATACCAATATATTACATAGAAGGTGCTACAAAACCCTAGTGCAATAGAGAAGGAAGGTGCACTAGGTGGGGAGTGGCTGGGGCAAACCAACAAGAGGGAGATCAAGTGTCGGGGGCCAACAATCTAGGTTTGGAGATGTCCTCCAAGAGAAATCTGAATGAATACACTAAAAAATGAAGGTACTAAACTAAAAGGAACCCAACAAAAATGCCAAGGGAGATTTGGGTGGGAGGGTGTTTCTCCAAGGGAACTAAATCTGCAATTTTTTTTTGCCAAGGCAAAGCTTACACTTCAATTCCTGAATTGAAGTAGGGAATGGCTAAATGGAAGCACCAACGTAGATCTAGGTAGAAGGATGCCCTCCATACAACCAGATCTAAACTTTTTCTATTGAAAAATGATAGTCCAGGTGAAGCGTTGAGCCAAGGAATTAAATCTACACTCATTAACAAGAGCTATTAGGGTGGAGGGTGGATCTCAAAAACCTAACATTGTATGGAGTAGACTTGCACTAATTTCTTTAAAACCAAATGATGAGAGTGAAACTTCTCAAACATGAAAAACCTTAACTCTCTAAAAAAACACACAAACCGAAACAAAAAACCAACCCAAAAACAAAATAATATCACAAAATAGAAAGAGCCTCAAAGCATAATGACTTATTTTATTCATCTTCCACAATGACCTTATATAATATTACAATCAATCCCTACAAATGCTTTACACAGCCAAAAAAAAAACAAAAGAATATCACAAGATAGGAAGAGCCTTAAAGCATAATGACTTACTTTATTCATCTTCCATAATGAACTTATATAATATTAAGGTCAGTCCATACAAATGCTTTACACAGCCCAATGTCTAAAAGGAAAATAATTAAATACTAAAGCATGCAGCACAAAAATTACAAAGCTGCAACGACATGCTCACACATCAAGCAAAAACCTAACTAACTCTTAGAAATTATGAAATGCTTCCTTAAAAGCTAGACACAAGCTGGGCACTACCGGGGTCTGTCCTCCTTGGAAAGAACACACGCACTTTCGTTGGGGAGAATGCTTGGCTATTCATATCAATTTTGTATTTGAAGGTTTATAGTTTATATTTATATATAAAAAAGTGATTAAATTTGAAATATTATAATTTACAAGGACATTAATAATAAAATAAATTGCTACACATTTATATTAGCTGTGCTTGACCATCTTCTTGTCTGAGCACTTTCAGACTAACGCGCTGATCAAGGCTGCCTTTGGACTGGGCCTATTTTCCTGTCAAAGCCTACTCAAAGCTGTATGTCATATCATATCATTGGTAAAAATGAACAAAATAAATGTGAAGGACTTGGGGCTTATTGGTGGGGACGGTGATTTTCACCCAGTTTATCAGGGATCAAACTCCATCAAAATTTAGGCCTGTTGTGATAAGGCTTAAAGAGTAGGCGGGCTTGCTGACTTACAAGTTATTAGTATATCTGGCTTGCTAGCTAACTAGCTGTACATATAATTTTTCCATTTTAACAATTTTTGAAATATAATTTAGAAAAGTGAAAATCATGAATTCTGTCAAACTAATTTGAATTTTGAAATCTATACCTCAAACCAATTTCATGGGCTCCTTTTTCTGTCTATATATACAAGAACACTGAAGAGTTAGCAATACTCTGCAACTAAGTGATGGGATTCTTGTGTTGTCTGAGCACTCTTTGAATATTCCAGTTATAAGTATGTAATGTTGTGGCTGGAACAAACAAACAATACAGACTTGGAACTGGCTTCACTCTCACAACAGAATACCCCCATATTGTTGAGTCGGAGAGTATTGCAAACTCTCCAGCCTTCTTGAACATATCGCTGTAAGTGCCACCTGCGTGCTCGCTGCATCCTTTCTTTTATTGCCACATAGATACACAATAAAGAACCTGAAAACAGACACAATGTGTAAACAGACGATGAATTAAATGAAAATAAATTTAAAAACCAATAAATTAAATTAAATTGTAAGTTGAGTGGGAAGTAAATTGTGTGTGAAAATCTCTAGAACGTCCAACGAGTAAACACTTCAGCCATTAAAAAACAATTAAAACTGTATTATGTTACAAATGGTTAACTGATTAGTCTTAACATAAGTTTGTTGAAATTAATTTATTGAATTTCAAAACTTTTAATTAAAATTTAAATATAGATTTTTTTTTTTTTAATTTTTATTGATATTTTTGGATATAAATTATGTTCGGAGTATTGAAACTTTCAATATTTCTAGTCAACATTTCACCTATAGTTTACCAACTCTTAACTCTTAAAATAGTTTAAAACTTTCAACTAACTATAAAACCTACACACTCAATTTCTTTAATTTTAAAAATTTAATTAATATTTTATATCAAATTATCTTTTAATAAATTTAATTAATACTTTATATCATATTTTCTTTTAATACACCTAATTTTTGCTATTTATTCAAAATGCCTACAATGAATGAATGTGTTGACAAATCTAACTTTAATAAACTTAAAACACATGGTCTGTTTTCCATTTTTTAATAATTAGACACAAGATTATATAATGCAAGTAAAGGATCATTGTACAGTCATCACAATATAACAATCATTGTACAGTCATCACAATATAACAATAGATCAATAAAGTAAAATAAAATAAAATTTGTTCATTAATGAATTTATAAATTAAAAAAAAATTAATAAAATAAAATAACATTTAATTTTTTCATTAATGAATTTGATAAATTAAAAAAAATGGCCTGTTTTCCATTTTTTAATAATTAGACACAAGATTATATAATGCAAGTAAAGGATCATTGTACAGTCATCACAATATAACAATAGATCAATAAAGTAAAATAAAATAAAATTTGTTCATTAATGAATTTATAAATTAAAAAAAATTTAATAAAATAAAATAACATTTAATTTTTTCATTAATGAATTTGATAAATTAAAAAAAAAAAATAAATAATGTAAAAAAACATTTAATTTTTTCATTAAAAAAAAAAAAAACATGTGTTTGGAAACAAATAATTCACACATTTCAAATTTTTATAATTAAAAAAGCTAATCTATATTTTTATCATAATATTCAAAATTACTAATAAATAATAATAATAATAATTACTTATTTTATAATATATCAATACATAATTATATAAAAACTAAAAAAATAATTTATTATAATTAAATATAAATATAATTTAAAATAATCAAACAAATTTATTACTATTAAAAGCTTAGCATTATTAAAAACTAGTTTACAATTTAAAAAATATATAAAAAAGCTATCTATACTTCCATCACCCTCGAATATAAATCAATATAAAATAACAAAACACAATTTTTATAATTACAAATTTTAACTTTAATTTTTTTTTTATAATACTTAGGGAGGAATCCCACCGCGGGCAAGATAAATTGGGGCGTACTCTTGAGATTTCTTTTTACATTTTTCCTTCCATTTATACGACACTTGCCAATTAATCTACACCCATAAAAACTACAAACTTTACATTATTAAAAACTAGTTTATACCCATTTAAATTTAAGTTTGAATTTAATGTATTAAAATTTTCTACATTTTAAACGAAAAATTGATAATAAAACTTAAAATAAAAATAGTTTTCAAAATTGATTATATATATATACTTTTCCCATCTCAACTTGAAAGTAAATGTATTAAGATTACTTATAATAAATTTTTAAATTCAACTAATTTAAATAATATAAATTTGAAATAAATTTTTTTAATTTAATTAATTTAAATTGATAAAAACTTTTTAAATTAAAATAATCTAAATTAAATTAAAATAATCTATAATATAGATTAGAATAATCTAAAAATAAAAATTTAAAATAAATATAAAAAACTGAAAAATATATTTACTAATATTTTCATAATATTAAAATAGCAAACTAACATGAATCAAATATGTTAATTTCTATGATAAATTTTAATTTTAACCAATATAGATTGATGATGAAATTTGAAATGATATTTTTAAATTTTATTTATTGATGATGAATTTCTAAATTAAAATAAATTAATTCTAGTATGAGAAGTAAAATACACATATTATTGTTAAAAATGTGGAGTAGACATTTATTTACACATCAAACAATATGTTGAGCACTTTATTAATCCAATGAAATAGAGTACATATAAATACAATAAACTTTGTTTTAAGATAGACAAACTACCTTGATTATGCAATCTAATTAGTGGAGTGAATATCTCAAGCCAATACACCATTTTAGGAAGCATCTACTTGAGCTAATCTCTCACATCCAACTAGTTCCAACAACCTCCTACAAACTATGTAGATACCAACTCTACCTAATATTGACCAATAATCATTACAACCACATATGTGATCACACCTAAGACAACAAGGGGTTACATATTCCAACACAACACTCCCCCTTAACGACTATTTGTCTTAATTTGTTAATCTCTCACAACAGAGGACTACATCAACATCTTCTCTTTTGTAGCAAATGCTCCTTTATGAATCAAAGAATCTCCTGATCAACAAACTCTATCTCTTGTCCATCGTCGCACTTCCATCTCATAGATCGATTATACAAACATCACCACTCTGTCAAAGTCCATATAAAGGAGCAACCATCCACCATAATACATGGGTAACCAGTCGCTGTAACCGTCGGTCTAATAGGATGTCCCTTCATGTACATGGTTCATTCAACTTGTTGATGAACTTCCCCTGAATGTAGAACTTCACTTCCATGAGTCTAAAACCAATAACATGGTCCACCCTTGGTGTTAAAGAACTCCATCATAGAGACTATTGCACTATAGTAAACACGTTATCCAAGTCATCAAGGACACATAGTAAAGGGGTAAGCATGCCTATCCATGTCATACAACAATATGCCCTTTATGCTAGCAAAACTTTTTGGATAAAAACATCTCACACAGTTCTTATCCATAAAATTTTGCTAGCAATATGCCCTTTACATGTAACATACATAAGTATAGGTACATACTTTACATACTCCACTCATGGAGATGCCAAGTACAAACTCAAACTTCTCAAGGACCATTACATAGAATCAAAAGCATGACATTATAGACTTGCTACAAATGCAAAGTGTGATTCACATTACAATATGGTAAGTATGATTTTATTCAACACGCCTCACAAAATTTTCCTTTTTACCTTATTTGTCCACCATTATCCAATTTTTTCTATTACCACAACCAATCGCCATTGTTCCCATTAGAACTATCACAATATTCCCTTAGATCAAAACTCAAATAAACTCTATATTGCGTCAAGGATAACATCTCTGTCCTTGTCCTTCCTGTTACAATCAGAGACATTTTCACTATTCCTGCACGTGAAAACAATTTTGTCTGTAACTTCTAATGCAACTGATGCACCATTATTTGTTGACACTTGTCCTTGTCCTTTCTTGTTCGATCTCACAACATCACCAAGAGTGCACATCCAAATTCGAGTGTTAACAACTCCATATATGGTTGTACAACCTCACCCTTAAGGGAAATACCCATGCTCTAACATGTTTGAATGGGGAGTTCATCCTATATTCCCAACCACAATGATGCACTTTCACAATTAAGATCAATACATCTACTCTTCACAGAGACCAAACCTACTATCTTTGACCCGTTGCGACTTAAATAATTTGGATATCATCTCGAACACACCAAGACATCCCTTAGTGAGATCAGACACATACCAAACAAGATATCCACAAGTGTCCATGCTTCTCCACTCACCTATAGAACTGTTATCTTGAACATGCACGAGCAAAAAACCAATCATATCACCAATACCTCAGATTGATTGAGAACTTGTTGTACTCTAGGGCCTAACACCAACTTTACTGTAAAGACTGTGGTCATCCTATGGACATACTTCCATCTACCAAGACACCTAGGTACCCAACCATGGTGCTTGCCAGTTCTGTAGGAAAATAGTCTGGATACAGGATGTATCCATGCCAATCTTACATTCTCTACACTTGCCAATGAGGAATTAAAGTGCAACATTCATTAAATAGTCTTTCATTAAGGAACACCAACTGGAAGGAACAAACCATGTAGCTATAACTACCTTCTAGCCACAAACACTTTTATTAAGTAGATTTATGAATGATTTTTTTATCATCACAAAATATTCCCATGCAGAACAAACCATCAAGCAAACAATCCAATGGTAAAAGAACTAGCAACATTTACTGTAAACTTCCATTGCACTTGGAGCACTTCCACACTCCTTGGTTGCTTTCAAAGAACACAAAAAAGCTACGTCTTCCACTAGACAACATTCTCACATTCAACAAATCAACCTCCAACTCAACTCTTCTTCCTTTTTCTTGGTTTAATGATTGTCTTTGATCTCCATGCTTTACCTCATTTGTCATTTGTTAGAGTAGCTAATTCTAACAAACCTTGAAGATCTTGGCTGGTTTGGGATTCACAAAATATATGCAAGTGATGAGGTTGATTGCAGAGGAGCACGAGAGGTGTAGAATGCAGTTCCCAGGAATCGGTCGCAGGACGTTGAAAGGAGTTGGAGCATGTTAAAAATGTGGGAGAGTAGACACTTACTTACACACATCAAACAATATGTTGAGTGCTCTATTATGACTGCCAACAAGCACACCTCCAATAGGAACAACCACTTTTTTTCTTACAAAACGACTTCACACACAGATGGACAAACAACGACTTATTACTCATCAATCACTCACACTTAAAATCTAATCTAATCTCCACATGTTCCTTTGGTACTGTGTTAAAAATGCGGGAGAGTAGACACTTATTTACACACATCAAACGATAAGTTGAGTGCTCTATTAATCCAATGAAATAGAGTACATTTATAAGCTTGTCTCAAGATAGACAAACTACCTTGATTATACAATATTTCAACCTCACACCATCCTAGGAAGCATCTAATTGAAGAGAATCTCTCACATCCAAGTAGTTCCAACAACCTCCTACAAACTAGGATTACTCTAAGTAGATACCAACTCTACCTAATATTGACCAATAATCATTACAATCACATATGTGATCACATATTCCCAAATCAGTGCTAATGTAGATATTTAAAAGATATTAAAATCCAAAACTGATATGCAATCTTCTGTCAATTACACAAGTCTGTACAAATGGATATTTGAAAAATATTAGAACCCAAATCAGATATGCAACTGAACATTGGAGAGCTCGATAATGAATATCTCAAATACAAGCTGCAATTTAAAATTCCATTTTATCAAAAATCTGGATCTAATATGCACTTGAAGACTGCACATATGGATAATAGACATCTCAAGTTCTTGTAACATAAAAGTACATATCATATCCAGATTTTACAAGTTTTTGGATCTATGCTAATCTCCATTTTCAATGTATTCAACTAAATTCAATACAATATTCTACTGCATAATAAAGTGAAGGAGAATGCACCTGCTGCTTCTCTCGAAAGAATGATAACCCATCCGCTTCCCTTCCAAACTCAGAAGCAAGCGATTAGTGTGATCATCAGTAATGACCGTTGAGCGCCTTGAACCAGCAAAAGTTCAACTTCCACAATTGTTTTGGTCTATATCTTTTCTGGGCAGTATGGCTGGGCTTGGCCATCATATTGAAACCTCCAGGTAATTCATCTAAACTAATCGACCAAACATTTAGACTTAAACCTGTAACCTCCCAGAGTCCAAAGGACCTGACAAGAATGGATTCAGTCCAAAGAAGAAGGTGGCTTTGCCAATCCATCAACATGCCTCAGCCCATCTTATAAGTATTTTCTCATAAGATTAAACTAATCGACCAAACATTTAGACTTAAACCTGTAACCTCCCAGAGTCCAAAGGACCTGACAAGAATGGATTCAGTCCAAAGAAGAAGGTGGCTTTGCCAATCCACCAACATGCCTCAGCCCATCTTATAAGTATTTTCTCATAAGATTAAACTAATCGACCAAACATTTAGACTTAAACCTGTAACCTCCCAGAGTCCAAAAGACCTGACAAGAATGGATTCAGTCCAAAGAAGAAGGTGGCTTTGCCAATCCACCAACATGCCTCAGCCCATCTTATAAGTATTTTCTCATAAGATTAAAGTAATCGACCAAACATTTAGACTTAAACCTGTAACATCCCAGAGTCCAAAGGACCTGACAAGAATGGATTCAGTCCAAAGAAGAAGGTGGCTTTGCCAATCCACCAACATGCCTCAGCCCATCTTATAAGTATTTTCTCATAAGATTAAACTAATCGACCAAACATTTAGATTTAAACCTGTAACCTCCCAGAGTCCAAAGGACCTGACAAGGACGGATTCAGTCCAAAGAAGAAGGTGGCTTTGTCAATCCACCTACATGCCTCAGCCCATCTTATAAGTATTTTCTCATAAGATTAGTGATGAGTAGTGATGTTTTTTTTTTGTCATCTTATAAGTATCATGCAAATGAAAGCAGAGTAGTGATGTTTTTTTTTTTTTTTTTGTCGATAGAGATTCAACTTTCACAATTATTTTGGTTTACATCTTCTGGGCAATCAGATCCAGCCACCATACTGAAACCTCCAAATAATTCATCTAAACCAATCAACCAAACATTTGAACTGTAACCTGAAACCTCCCAAAATCCAAAGAAACAGATTGAATTTAGATTAGAATGCACATAACCAAAAGTGGTTTTGCCAATCCACGTACAAACCAATAGTGACCTGATCTTATAAGTATTTACTTATAAGATTTCGGCCAGAATTCCTATTCATCTCACGGATCTCAAATCACCAAAACAGAACATCCTATAATGTGTTTTCGAAAAGGTGGATCATTGCTCCGGTGGCTCGAACCTGCAGAAAATTACAACCACGCATTCATTCTGTGCCCTTCATCGTAAAGGACGTACTATGCTCGCTGCTGTCGTTCTAAGCTGTTATCCACAGGTTCGTATGAGTGGAGCAGAGAAATTAGGAAACAGAAAATATTGGAGGTATTTTTACTTTTGAGTTTGTGGCTCTTGTTTATTCCCAGGGATAGATGGTAATGGATTTCAGTGGTGTTGGAGCCTTTGTGACGGTGAGCATTATCCATGGAAACGTTGATTGGTGTGCATGGGTTGAGTACAGGTGGAATTGATTTGCGTATCCATATAAAAAGCTATTTGTACAGATTATTTCAGAATACTTCATTCAGTACCAGGGACAGGTAGTAATGGATTTCAGTGGTGGAGTCGTCTTTGTGATGTTGAACATTATCACCCAAGCGTGCCTCTAATACCTGGTTTATCATGGCAAAACTTAGTAAGAAAAAATTGAATATTCGTTTTCTAACAGGTTTTTTTTTTTAATAAGCATATTCGTAAAAACTTAGTTTAAACGTTCTACATTGTTGTTTTTTTCTAATTT
>JZKD02S1673465.1:96093-121076 GCA_000966675.3 Picea glauca | reverse complement strand
GATTTTGTACAAAATTTGGTGATGAATGGTTGGATCTGCAGATTTGAGTGGCTAAGTTTGTATAATCCTAGTGACCCAAGGGTTTTTCAGCGTGCTGAATCCATTTATGCATTCAGAAATGCAATTTAAACAACAGAAAATAACAATTTTATCCAAATTTACATTGCTGATTCCAACCAAAAAACCCAAAAGATAAAACTTTTAGATAAAACCGTTTTCGACCTCCAACATACGCCCTACAAACCTTAGAGTGTGGATAAGGGGCATTCATATTATTTTTAAAATTTTCCAAAGTTTTGTTTTGTATGAATTTTGTTAAAAGTTAAAGTTTCACTTTGTTGTTGGAGTTTTGTCACTGAGACTTTGTTAAAGGGTTTTGATCTTGTTGATCACATTTTTGGTAAATAGTTGTAATAGTTATAAGCTGATAAAGAGTTAGGTTTTTTCCAATAATTCTTAATTTTTCTGTAAATATTCAATACTTCTTGTGAAAATAATTAGATGCCTCTTGTGAGAATAATTCGATGCCTCTTGTGAGTTGTTTTTTTGAGTTCTTGAGTTCACAATACTAATTTAGGTTTCTTGTTGTCTTTAGGTGTTCACCACTTACGAGGGCTTGGAATTTGATGAAATGATTACACTTGAGATGATTAACAATGAATTCATTACAATTGTGGTTTCAATGTGTTCATGATGAGTGGGTGATATGTTGTGGTTTCAATGTGATAGTGCATGTGGCATGTTGCAAGTTGATTCGGAAAATACATGTACAATTTATAACAATGTTACTTGGTGAAGTTGATGGGGCCCTCATGTATGCAATGACTTGGCTCGACTCACTCATGCTTGTGGCTTTACCTCTAAGCATTGTTTTCTCATGTCTTAGTTTGTCGTCATATCCTTGTCATTTACCTTACATAAGCCACTCATCATTATTGTCTATGTCATTTTAGTACCTTCCTAACATGTTAATATATGTCCTTCCCTAATAACCATTACACCATTATGCAAAAGCTAAAATCTCTTGGCCTCATCCAATGGAAGGCTCATTCCCATCCACCATTCACTCCAACATGATTATGCAATTCTAATTGCTAAGCCCTTAACCCTATGATCCAAATATGTATCTCATAACCACTCTTGTCTATCTTACAATTTGATTTGATTAAGGAGCCACGAAAGACACTTGGCTAACGAAATTCTCCCACCCTTATTACCTTCAAGTTAATCAAGTAGTGAACAATGGAGTAATCTACTGCGATTTCAAAATCCCCAATGAATTTGAGGTACAATTAAAGGTGTCGATCGTGCTCGCCTTGTTACAACTATTTCCCTCATCTAGAGCATATTAGCACGACACCCCTAACTTAGAAATCCAATTCAATTCATGGAAATTCAATCATTTGATGAATTAATGAGCTAATAACTATTCCAACAAATAATGATGATTGATGATTGATTAGAAGGCATAGGTTTGATGTAGATTTCAACTCATATTCTAGCTCCAAAAGGATTCTGTAAGACCTCCAACACTTAGGCAAGGTGCGCGTTGCCATGATGGGCACAGAGACATGACCAGTAGATGAGTTGGCTAAGAGTGTGCTCAGTTTGGTGCAACAAAGGGTGCGTCAGACATACTTGGAAAGTCACATGACAAGTCTGAGAGAGGGCATGTTGGGCAAGTTGCACGAGAGGGCATGCTGTGCAAGTTGCATGATGACTCCATATACTTTGGTAGCCTTGGTGGCTGACTCGTGGGTTGAAGCCACGAGATGGTCAGGATGATGTACTAGTGCGTAGGCTAGGAGAGTCAAGGAGGATGCCTTATCAAGTAGGATGGACGACCAACCGACAATATGCCATGTTGGGCTTCTCAATGGACGATGGCACGACTTGGCAATGTGGTAGATTATGTATTGTTCATGGCAAGGTGACAACAATGATATGGGCATCAAAGGTATGTGAATTCCTTAGTGAGAAGGAACATGATATTCAACGACTATCAAATGTTAGCCTAGATGGATGATAGCACAATTGCACATTGGATAGTCGGTTGTCTGAGTATGCTTGGCTCGAGGAAGGCATGCGTAGGTGTTGATGGTTGGGTGGCAGTGGTGAAACATCGCTTATGTTTAAACGAACATTCAAATTCCCTACGACTAAAGATGACTGGCTTAGGTTCACCAGGACATGATGGTGAGGCGTATTCGGATGATACGAGTGGGTTGTTGGTCAATCCCAACACACAAGGTCATGTCGATGTTGCATAATGATTAGATTTATTAAGTGGTATGGGATGCTCAAGCATGATAAGTCAAGCCCTGTGACAAATGGTATCTGAGCAAAATTTGAATGGGCATTGCAAAAGTCTCTCTTCACCACAACCAATACCCCTTTAATTGGATGAGCTGATGGGGTTGTGTTGATGAGGAGAGGATGTTAATGATTTATAGTGGGGGAGGATGTAAGACCTCCAACACTTAGGCAGGGCGTACACTACCATGATGGGCACAAAGACGTGACCAACCGATGAGTTGGCTAAGAGCGCACTCAGTTTGGTGCGATGGATGTCAATCATACTTGGCATGTTGCATGGAAAATCTAAGAGAGGGCGCGCCGATCATGCTTGGCAAGTTGCACTGTGAGTCCAAATACTTTGGTAGCCTTGGTGCTTGACTCGTGGGCGATAGACGCAAGACAATCATGACGATGTACTAGTGCATGGGATAGGAGGACCAAGGAGGACGTCTTGTCAAGCATGACATATGACCAACTGATGAGATGTCATGTTGGGATTCTTGGTGGAGGATGGTGTGACTTGGCAATGTGGTATGTTGTGTATTTTCCATAGCAAGGAGAGAATTATGATATGGGGCATCGAAGGTATGTGAATGCCTTAGTGAGAAGGAACATGATCTTCAATGATTATCACATGTCAACCTAGATGGATGATAACACGATTTCATGTTGGGAAGTTGGTTTTCAGATTATGCTTGGCTCAAGGGAGGTGCAAGTAGGTGTCGATGGTTAGGTGACAATGGTGCAACATCTCCTATGGTGAAATGAGCATTCAAACTTCTTCACGACTAAAGATATTGGATTGGGTTCACCAGGACATGATAGTGAGGTGTATTCTGAATGACACGAACGTGTTGTTAGTAAATCCCAACATGCTAGGTCATGCTAGTGCTAGTGCTAAAGCGTGACAAGTCCATCCATGTGACAGATTCCCTCACGGTGATCCTTTGTAAATTTGTGTAATCATTATGATTGCGTCTGATTATCTATAACAATTTTTTTTACATCTTTATTTGTATTCACACTCATTATGCTGGCTTGTGGGCCACTATTCCAACACACTTCACTTGAATACATTCTTCACATCTTACTTAGGGATATGTAGTGGGTTTTTTCCTTCTATACTAGTCCCTATGACCAATGAGATCCCTCCACCCCTATCTTCTTTGAAGAGATAGGTATAACATACATTGTAACAATGTGAAGGCATGGTATCATGGAGATATACAAATTTGTTCGTGCATGCTTTGAAAGTTACAAGCAATGATAAAATTTGAAGGGCTACTCTTAATTTCAAGTTGAATGGTATATATTCATTCAACCCTTCCATGATAAAAAGTTGAAAAAGTAGTTGTACTTTAATTGACAAGAGCAAACTAGGTACACACTTTAAAAAATATATTCTAAAGAAAAAAATGCCCTTCAAATTATTTAAAATGTTAAATTTAAGTTGCCATTTCAAAAGAAATAAATAATAAGAATAATTTGTAATTTCAAATATAACCTTTTGAAGGGGTTATATATAAATTAATAATAATAAAAGATCATAATAATTGCTCGCCATATTTTCTTGGAGGAATTTCAAAGTGTTAAAAATGACAATATAAAACTTTAGACACAATCACAAAATCAAACATTTTTGTGAACACCCATATAAGAGAGGATGTAATCTATGTATCCATATGATGCATGGACACTACATCTTATATTCGTATTTTGAACATACCCCAATCCTACTTAACCATGGGAGTCATGTTCATTCTATATTTCATTAGAAAATAATAAATTGTAGTTAGATCTTGAGGCCCTTGTTGAAGGGTGATAATTCTATCAAAATACTGTAAAAGAAATGAAGAGACCCGACCTGCATTATAGGCCTCTAGAATCTTGACAATCTAGCATGATTGCATCCATTGCTTATTATTTATGTTAAGAAGTTTATTATTTGTATCTTTCCATGATCCATAGGAACATGGAACTAAATGAAATTACTCATCAAGGCCACCAAGTATGTTATTTCTATTGAGGGTATTGATTGTTCACTTTATCTCTCAAACCATGCAAAAATGCACAAAAGAGTGGGATGTTAGAGCATAATCCCTAATTCATAAGTTTGATGATAATAAAACTTAAGTTAACTTCTCCCTATCTTTCTCAAGAATCCCACCCAACTTCAAAATTTTTGTTCCAAGCATTAATGCTACAAAGGATATTTCTCCTTGATATTAGGCTTGGGATGAGGCAGGGGGAAAGATAACTATGGTGCATTCTCAAAATATTTGCAAAGTATCATCACACTAATGTCAATGTTGCTAGAAACAAAAAGAAGAAAGTGCAAGAGTGTTGTAGATAAAGATGCATGGAATTGAGAAAAGGGGAATGATCATTTTGGAGAACAAAGGAGGGAGGATTTGATGATTCTATAAATTGAATGAACATAATCACAATTTTCATTATTGTGATCCCAATTTTAGGTTTTTTTATGTTGACAAGGTTCATTTTGTGCAAGTTTTTTATAGCTCAAAATGCTACTACTATGCATTTCTGATGTTAGCCTACTCATTCACACATCTACAATCATTTTTGCTGGAGTTCCTTTTAAAAAACACTTTTTTGTATGGTGTACGAACCCTGACACATATCCAGAGTGTGTACATACGCTATCTACATACCTAAAATCCCACATACATACACTAGTTATATACCTGAAAGCTTGCATATACTCTAAAAATTTGCAAAAAATAATAAATCCCGCACTTTCTGGTAGAGTTTACGGGCTATTTTGGGTTGCACAACCATTTAACCTCATGTAGCCCTTCTGAAAACTAAATAACCATCATTTCCTCATATTAAAAGGGCTCTAGGGGGGTCATTTGGATATATGAAAGAAGAGGCAAGTGAACTCTGCCAAAATTTTCTCCCTTGTATTCCAAGCCTTTTTGCATCTTGCTTTGAGTTTCATCCTCAACATTCCCTACCATTCATCCTCCTTATACAATCCATCCATTTTCCTTATATTGGCATGTTGGTTGTGAGGATAACATATTGGGAATAGTGCACTTGGATTCAAAGTAGAGGAACCCAAACGAGGTTCGTGGAGCGGAGTCGACAAGATTCAGGTTGTAACTTCCAATCTCGTTGTTAATAAAAGATAAATCTTCTTGTCCCAGATCTATGTGTCTTTATGTCTACATTTATAAATGGTTTTCATGAATATCTAGACTTTTGGATGATCTCGATAGTTTTTCATATGTTGTTATAGTTTGTTTTGTGAAGTTGTTTCAGGCCATCTTTAGGAGGAAGTATGATATCTTGGAACATACAACGACAGTAAGAGATTTACGATAGACAGAAGGACTTAAGGTACACATTTAGATATTCTCTCCCTTCCCTTAATTATCATTAGGTATTGTTGGATTTGGGTAGAATAAAAGATTTTTTTTCTTTTAAGGTGTCAAGGCTCTGCCTAGTCGCTAGACCCGAATTAGGGGGATTTTTCCCCATAGCAGAATTGACGACTCAAGTGGGGAAGCTCTCTAGGGTCTTATTAGGAGATTATTTTTGGTTTGAATTCCTGTTGTTTTCTGTGCTTTCTGAGTATGTAAGATTCTCTGGTCACCTTCCAAGTGTTTCCAGTTTTCCTGACCTGGATGATCACTTCGAACTTTATCTTCTTTTTGAGTTGGTTCAACAGTATAAACACCCTGTCCTTTTGAAAAGGTTTTCAAAAAACCTTTCTTTTTCTTACAAGAAACCTTTGGTCTCTCAGGTCCTCCTAGGTACCAGAGACCTCTATTAACTATTGTTGAGAGAGATTTAAGTCTCAGATTGTCTATGAAATTGTAAAGAAATCTTCTCATATAGTTTTGTTTGTCTCTTTCTTTCTTTTATCAAGGTAGAAGGTAGGCTTTTAAGATTTAGGTTCTCCTTTGGATTCCGATGAATCCTTGCTTTCTGGAAGTGGCTTAGGACCTAAATCAGTATCTTGGTTGTTCCCCTTCTCTCTTGGTATGATTTGAAAAGAAAAATATTTGTTTAGTTTTTTTCATTTCATAAGCATATAAAAAAAATTCAAAAAAATTGTAGTTAAGCGTAAACTTTTTTCTCATCCCTTTCCCTTGTATTCATTTTGAAAAAAGAAAAAGAAGTTTCTTAACTACACTTGCATGTTATGTTTGGTTGAAGTAGCTTAGGTTGTGTTTATAAATGAAAAGAGTTCTCAACCCAAAGTTCCTTCTTGTCTTATTCCTTGAAAGTTTAAGTAGTTGCATTGCATTTGGAGCAAAAAAGCATTCTAGGATAGATTGCATATTAGGATCTTGGTTTTCATTTTGAAAAGTTTGCACCTTGAAAATTAAAAGAGTCAAATATTCATTTGTAGGATGTAGTTTTCTTTCATTTTCATTTAAATAAAATGTTCTAAAAGCTCATTAACTCTTCTCTTTCATCTCTCAAAGAACATCATGAGTTTCACTACGACACCCCTGAGTAATCAAGCCACTAAAATTAATACTTAGTGATTAAAATCAATTATAATTTTTCATTTATAGGGTACACCAATTAAACTAGGCTTTAGGTCCTTGGATTAGGTGTGGAGAGGAAACTCTTCAAGGCCACTAAATAAACTTAAGAGTTTGAGATAGGGAGTGTTGAAGTCCAATGTCGTAAAATTTAGCCAGGACCCCTCTCTAACACAGGGGATAAAAACGAGGTCGCATGAGGAAAGGAAGAGGATATAACCCATCCAAAGCTAGACCAAGCACAGTGGATATTGTATTTGAGGGTCATTCTTGGGATTTTGTTGGCTGCATCTGACTACGGAGCTTCATGGACCTCGAATTTGTTTGAGATCCTCAGTTGTATTCCAGACAATTTTCTTTTGGTACCCTTGAAAGGATTCAGACATAGTTATCTTGCTCATACAGTCTTCCCAACTGTCGACTGTAACCGCTTGGTGACTAATTGTGAGCTGGAAACCTAGTTGCCTCTTATAGGGACTCCCTGACGCAACACCCCTACCTCGGCAGGTTCTGCTCAACCTCCCGGTCTAAGGATCGTTCTTAATCTCCCTTTGAGTCTGATTGACTCTTTGATTCCCCATAGGAATCCTCAACACACAAGTTTCTATCCACAAGTCCTTCTTAAGAGTTACGCATGTGCAAACAAGCACTAAGCGCCAACTCGCATCCACGTGACCTACTGACGTGACCACACACTCCACCACAAAGGTATATCGGGGTTTGCGAATTCACAACCCTTAGTATGAGTCTCCCTGATTTTTCCAAACCCTGAAGGGCTAATGGGTCCTTTGACTCCTCCCTTGACTTTACTTAATGTGACCTCTGTCTAAAACATGGGGCCCAAATATTTCGACACTTCAAAATTTCGCGTACTGACGATTTTCAATGCAACAACACCTTTCACCGATAACCATTATCGTGATGACTCCTTGTCACGATCAACGACTCTGAGCTTCCCGCGATTTGACAGTTGTAATTCTATCGGGACTTCACGGATCGAGAGTTCGCAACTCTAGATTCCAAGTCACAACTTCTTCCACGCCCCGAATTCTGAAACGACAAATTTCGAATACGAGATCAACGACTCTCATTTATACGGATCCAACAACCACTATTCCTCCTGAGCTTATGAGCGCTAAAAGATACCCGGCCTTAATCTCCCTGCTAGTCTGCAAGATCCAATGGCACACAGAACTTCACAATTCTCCCTCTGAGAATTTTGACCGTTCGTTCAGACTTCTCAAAGGCTTCTGCCCAATTACCTTGGCATCTTTTCCCTTCTGAATTTGGATTATGTGAGATGGCTCCAGTCCTCGTCTTGCCTTCGAACTCTTCAAAGGTTATAGCCCTTCTTAATTTGAACTCTCACTATAACTCCTGGAATCTAAGGAATCCCTTCACGCACACCTTGCGGCATTCACAATAACCCCTGGTTATTTCACTCTTCAACTCTCTGCACTCCTTTGCAACATCAGTTCTTCAACTTTTCTCCTCGGTTGGTAAAGTTTAAGACTCTCTCTGGCCTGCGCACACCTTGCACGACTCTTGTGCTACACCTACACTTCTGCTGGTATAAGAACAACAGTATCCCTCCTGAGCTTTTGTGAGATAAAAATCAGAATTCTGTCAACACACCCTTGCGGACCTTCACTGCACTCCTTGCAGGAATCCTCAGGACGAGAAACAATTGAAACTCATACTTCTCCTCTCACAGACTTCATTCATTCAACATGAACTTGAGAGCATATACACACATAGCATTGGAAACACATGCATAATAGAGAATATAAGAAAAACTGTAAATAAACCATTAAAATAGATGTAAACAACAACCACCACAACACCATGAAATGAAATCAAAGCATTGTTATATTAATTCTAGTGCTTCTGAACATGGTTCAATATCAACAACTATTCTTCATACAATCTCTGATCTTTTGCTCTCCTATCCTCTCGCTCTATAGCTTACAATTGCAATGAGAATAAACTTACAATACAATACATGCGAGGGAGCTTTCTAGAGTTTTCCCTCCTACAACTCTAACCATCTAATCAAAATAAATCTACAACTACTTTACATTCATTACAATTAAATGCCTCCATATCCGACAGATGAGAGCAACACTCAAGATCTGTTTTACAATCTTGAAACATAAATGAAAAATACGTTATCCTAACTATTACATTAATGTTCTTCCATTCAAATTCAAAATTTCTCAAAATATGTGCTGGTGCAATTCCAGCTGTGCTTCACCTTTGCGCTTGCTTTGTTGGCTCGCTTACAATGTTTCTGCATCATACTCCCTTGGCTGAAAAATTCATGAACTCCTGTTCATGAGCTCCTGCACCGCCTGCCCATGTTTTTGGATATCTACTTCGCTTTCCCAACTGACATCCTCAATCGAGTGTCCTTTCCATTTGACCAAATATTCAAAGTATGTATTCCTTTGGGTCTTCTTTCCAACTCTCTGATCAATTATCTTTTCCATCTGTGGCTTTTCAACTACATGCAACTGTTTGATCCACTGAACTTCTTTCTGATCCTCCTCTGTTCCTACTTCATCATATCTGTAAGGATACAAATATTATATGTTGAATATGGGTGATATTCCTACCCTATCTGGCAATTCTATTTCTGTTAAGAACAAAAAATTACTATAGCATAGAAAAACCTCAGAAAAAGTACTCAACACCTTGAAAAAGAGACAATTTCAGATAATAAGCCTCTTCAAGGGGGTAACCTCCTTTTACCCCACTTAAATGTTCAAGTACAAGATGATTTAAAATCAAAATGTCTCCTTGGTATATATAGGAGACTAGGAGGTATAATTACAACTAATGGCCTAAAGCCGACATAAATAAAATAACATTACTAATATAATATGCCCCAATTAAGGGGTAATGAGCCAATATTAGGGCTTAACAATTTCATAAGCATTTACCTCAAACTTTCGCAAAATCTTACATGGTCCAATTTTCTTCATCTTCAGCTTATTGTATGTTCCCCTTGGGAACCTTTCTCTTCTGAGATGTGCTAGAACCAAATAACCTACTTCAAAATGAAGTTCTCTCCTGTGTTGATCTTCTCTGTGCTTGTATTCCTAGCTAGAATTATTTAACCTCTCTTTGATCTTGCTGTGGAGTTCTTGCATCTCTGCTGCAAAATCCTCTGCTCCAACACTTCTGAATTCGCTCTGCCCTAAGTCTCTCAATTCAGATACTCCCCTTGGATGCATTCCATACATTATTTGGAATGGGCTCTGTCCTGTGCTTCTGTTAGGTGAATCGTTATATGCAAATTCCGCTTGTGGCAGAATCTGATCCCACTGACTGCGATGTTCAACTACTAAACTCCTCAATAAATCTCCCAGACTTAGGTTCACTACCTCAGGCTGTCCATCCGTTTGAGGGTGATATGATGAGCTAAAAGATAAATTTGTTCCCAGATTCTTCCATAGGGTCCTCCAGAAGTGACCAACAAATTTGGTATCTCGATCTAAAATGATACTCTTGGGTAAGCCGTGAAGTCTAACAACTTATTTGAAACAAATATTTTCAATGTGAGTTGCATCACTGGTTTTCTGACATGGTATGAGATGTGCCATTTTTGAAAATCTATCGACTACCACAAATATGGAGTCACAACCCCATGTGTCCTCGGAAGTCCCAACATGAAATCCATGCTTACCGTGTCCCATTGCCTTTCTAGTACTGGAAATGGTTGATACAATCCTGTATTTTGTCTTTTCCCCTTTGCATGCTAGGAAATTATGCATTTGTTTACGAATTTCTTGACATCTATCCTCATCCATGGCCAATAATATAAGTTGTTCAATTGCGTGGATGTTTTTTCATGGCCGAAATGTCCAACCAATCCCCCACTATGTTTTTCCTTCAAGAGGTTCTCTCTCATGGAACCCTTCGGAATACACAACTGATTTCCCCTGAACAATAGTCCATCCTGAATCAAGTATTTCATCCATTAGCTTTTGTCTCTGAGAACTGGATTCCCACTTGCTTCATAAGCATCTTTAAAATCTGGATCATCTCTGTACATGTCCTTAAGGCTATCAAGGCCTAAGGTCTTCACACAAAACTCCTGCAGAATCAAACATTTCTCTGCTCAACGCATCAACAAATTTGTTAGCAATTCCATAAATGTGCTTTATAACAAAAGTGAAGTTTTGCATATATTTGACCCATTTTGCATGTTTCTAGTTCGACTTTTCCCGTCAAGTTATGAATTGTAAAGCATGGTTTTCGCTATACAAGACAAACTCTTTTAGAATCAAGTAGTGCCTCCACTTCTTTAATGCCTATATGATTGCATAAAATTCTTTATCATACGTGGAATATTTCACTTTGGCATCGTTCAGCTTCTCACTGAAGTATGCAATCAGTCTATTGTCTTGACTCAAGACCACTCCAATCGTGAATCCACTAGCGTCACATCTGACTTGGAATGTCTTACTAAAATTTGGCAGAACCAAAACTGGTTGTCTAGTTATTTTCTCCTTCAGCAACTTAAAACTTTTCTCTGCTTTCTCTGTCCAATGAAAAGATTTATGTTTTTTCTTCACTATTTCCATCATTGGCACAAAAATTCCACTAAAATTTTTGATGAAATTCTTGTAAAAAATAGCCAATCCATGGAAGCTCCTGACTTCAAAGATGTTCTTTGGTGATGACCAATCCTTGATTTCTTTTACCTTCTTAGGATCCATCTTTAACTCATTTGAAGAGATCACAAACCCTAAATAAATGAGTTCTTTCTTCATGAAAGATGAGTTCTTCAAATTTATCAACAACTTCTCTTGCTGCAACCTCCTCATCACTAGAGTCAAATGTCTCAAATGTTCTTCCTCAGTTTCACTGAAGATAAGTATACCATCAAGATACACAATCACAAACTTTTCAATAAAATCTTTCAAGACTTCGTTCATCAACCTCATGAAAGTACTTGGTGCATTCGTTAAGACAAATGACATGACAATCCATTCATACAGTTCTTCATTTGTTTTGAATGTTGTCTTCCATTCATCACCTTCCCTCATTCGAATATGGTGATATCCTCTTTTCAAATCAATTTTTGAAAAAACCCTTGCTCCACTTAAGAAATCCATCAAGTCATCCATCCTTGGTAAAGGAAATCTATACCTGATGGTGATTTTGTTTATAACCCTCGAGTCTGTAGAGATTCTCCATCCACCATCCTTTTTTAGACTTAACACTATTGGAACAACGCATGGACTCAAGCTCTCTTTAACCAATCCTTTGTCCATCAAATCCTAGACTTGCTTCTTGACCTCCTCATTCTCCTGCAGTGTCAATATGTACGCTGCTTTATTTGGTAAACTTGCTCCAGGTATAAGGTCAATGTGATGACTTATGCTCCTGATGGGCAACAATGAACAAGGTAAATTGTCTACCACTATATCAACAAAATTCTCCAGCAGTTCTTGAATTTCCTTCGATAGATTGTCTATCGAAGTACTTGTCAAAATGACTCTGGGTTTTCTAACCACAACAAACTGCATTTCTTCTTCTTTCTTGAATTCCTCAAGAAGTTCCTTCCCACTCATGAGAAGTATAGTATTTCTTGCTTCTACTTCCACCTTCTCATCTTTAATTGGCAGCAACATATGCGTTATACCATTCTTCTCCAAGGTGTATGTGCTCTTTCTCCCATCATGAACAACATTTCTGTCATATTGCCATGGTCTACCCAACAAAAGATGACAGACATCCATGGGAATAACATCAAATGAAATTTCATCTCTGTAACCCCCTATCTTAAATTCAACTAAACATTATTTAGTGATTGTTACCTGATGTCTTTTTTGCAACC
Organism: Picea glauca; assembly: GCA_000966675.3. Lineage (NCBI taxonomy): Eukaryota > Viridiplantae > Streptophyta > Pinopsida > Pinales > Pinaceae > Picea > Picea glauca. Next base: position 108,410 of record JZKD02S1673465.1, on the reverse strand, counting down.
ACAAGACTCTGTATGGGCTCAGATGTGCATCTGTCTCCCATTCTAACTTGTCCACCATATTTGTGGATACCATGTTATCTATGCTTCCGCTGTCCACAATTACCTTGCATACCTTGTCCTTGGTCTTGCAAGAAGTTCTAAACAAATTGTTTCTTTGGATTGGATTCTCTGCCTCCTTCTTTGGCTTTAGGAGAATTTTCCTCATCATTAAGGATTTTCCACCTTCTGCATCTTCTGCCTCAACATTTCGCCTTTGCGCTTCTAAAATGTGAGCTTTGCCTCCTCCATCTCTTTTTCTGTCAGCACATTCATAAGACTTATGTCTGATCTTTCCACAGACAAAACATTTTATCTCACCACCTCTGCCTCTTCCTCTTCCTCTGGCTCGAGGAAAAGTATTTCTGTCGGTAGATTATTGTCCCAGTGAAATTTCTCCTCTTTCTGGGTGAGTATGAGGTTTATTTTCTTCATCATTGGGATTCTGCACTCTGTCTTGGGAAACTGCCTTGCGTCTACTCTGACTTCTACCTATGCTCCTTTGACCTTACTTTCGGGCCAATTTCTCTTCAACCATTAAAGCAATCTGATAAGCATCTTCTACATTCCTTATTGTCATCATGTTGATCTCATCCTGAATGTCATATCTCAGAACATTCATGTATCTGGAAACCTTTTCATCATCACTCTCATGATGACCGACTCTAATGTTTAATCTATAGAAATCCTCAGTGTATTCCTTCATTGTCATCCCCTTCTGTCGCAAATTTTGCATTCTTCGAAACAAATTGATTTGGTAATCTCTGGGTATAAATTTGGCTTTCATCTTTGCAACCATTCTATACCATCTTTTGATTATTTGCTTTCCCTTGCAACGCCTGTCAGCCTAGCGTTCATCCCTCCACAGTGCTGCATGCCCTTTAAGTCTAGTGACAACATGTTTCACTTTCTTATCTTCCTCGACTTCCTGATAGTCGAAGTATTTGTCCAGATCTCTAAACCAATCTAGCAGCTCCTCAACATCTAAGTTGCCTTCGTACATTGGAATATCCATTTTTTCCCTGGCTCCTATTATTGCAACACATCTGAATAGATGATCCTCTATAGCAGCTTCGGCTGCGACTTCTTCTTCAGCTCCAGCCTCATTTTCACTTTCGGCTTCACTGACATCTCCAACATCAACTGTTCGTCTATGTGTTGTCTCCATAGCATCTAATCAATCACAACATTCTCTCATTTCCCTTTCCACAGTTGGATCGGGCATTGGTCTATCTTGACATCTTCTGGGCAACATTGTTTCAGATCCGTTCCATGCAGAATTCGAATCACAACTTTCCTTCTGTCTCCCTTGCTTACAGAAAACAAAGATTGTAATCTTTGATACCACCTGACGCAACACCCCTACCTCGGTAGGTTTTGCTCGACCTCCCGGTCTAAGGATCGTTCTTAATCTCCCTTTGGTTTTGATTAACTCTTTGATTCCCCGCAAGAATCCTCAATACAAAATTGTCTATCCACAGGTCCTTCTTAGGAGTTACGCCTATGCAAACAAGCACTAAGCGCCAACTCGCATCCATGTGACCTACTGACGTGACCATGCACTCCACCACAAAGGTATATCGGGGTTCGCGACTCCTCAACCCTTAGTATGAGTCTCCCTAATTTTTCCAAACCCTGAAACCCCGAAGGGCTAACAGGTCCTTTGACTCCTCCCTTGACTTTACTTAATGTGACCTCTGCCTAAAACCTAGGGCCCAAATATTTTGGCACTTTGAAATTTCGCGTACCAACGATTTTCAATGAAACAACACCTTTCACTAATAACCGAAATCACGATGACTCCTCGTCACGATCAATGACTCTGAGCTTCCCGCTATCTGACGGTCCTGATTCTATCGGGACTTCGCAACTCTTGATTCCGAGTCACAACTTCTTCCACGCGCTGAATTCCGAAATGACAAATTTCAAATACAGTATCAACGACTCTCGTTGATCCAGATCCAACGACCACTATTCCTCCTGAGCTTATGAGCGTTAAAATACACTCAGCCTTAATCTCCCAACTAGTCTGCAAGATCCAATGGCCCAAGAAACTTTGCAATTCTCCCGTTGAGAATTTCGACCGTTCATTCAGACTTCTCAAAGTCTTCTGCTCAATTACCTTGGTGTCTTTTCCCTTCTAAATTGGCTTCTGTGAGATGGATCCAGTCCTCATCTCGCCTTTGAACTCTTCAAAGGTTCTAACCCTTCTGAATTTGAACTCTCACTGTAACTCCTGGAATCTAAGGAATCCCTGCATGCACACCTTGCGACATTTACAATAACCCCTGGTTATTTCACTCTTCAACTCTGTGCACTCCTTTGCAACAATAGTTCTTCAACCTTTCTCCTCGGTCAGTAAAGTCTAAGACTCTCTCTGGCCTATGCACACCTTGCACGAATCTTGTGCTACTCTTGCACTTTTGTTGGTATAAGAACAACGATATCCCTCCTAATCTTTTCTAAGATAAAACTCAGAATTCCGTCAATGCACTCTTGCAGACCTTCACTGCACTCCTTACAGGAATATTTAGGACGAGAAACAATTGAAACTCATACTTCTCCTCTCACAAAATTCATTCATTCAACATGAAATCAAGAGCATATACACAAATAACATTGGAAACACATGCATAACAGAGAATATAAGAAAAATTGTAAACATACCATTAAAATAGATGTGAACAACAACCACCACAACACCATGAAATGAAATGAAATCATTGTTATATTAATTCCAGTGCTCCTGTACATGGTTCAATAGCAACAACTATTCTTCATACAATCTCCGATCCTCTGCTCTCCTATCCTCTCGCTCTACAACTTATAATTGCAATGAGAATAAACTTACAATACAATACATGCGAGGGAGATTTCTAGAGTTTTCCCTCCTACAACTCTAACCATCTAATCGAAATAAAAGATACAACTACTTTACATTCATTACAATTAAATGCCTCCATATCCGATATATGAGAGCAATGCTCAAGATCTGTTTTACAATCTTGAAACATAAATGCAAATACATTATCCTAACTATTACATTAATGTTCCTCCATTCAAATTCAAAATGTCTCAAAATATGTGCTGGTGCAATTCCAACTGTCCTTCACCTTTGCGCTTGCTTTGTTGGCTCACTTACGATGCTCCCGCATCACTCACACAGGTGACTGCAGGGGTGTACCGCGGTACCTAATACAAACGTAGGACCACGTTTCATAGAATATACTCGGAGGGTGTTTCTATGTTCAAGTTATACTTGTATCGATTATTTTCTCTAGTGATGGTTGGCGTAACTGTTCTTCCTGACCTTCTATCAATTTCTTTATTTATATTTAGGGACTTTGTAGTGTGTGTTCTATGCTTCTCCCTAGCTTTACCTTAGAGTGTCGATTGATCATTTCACAAAGTGGAATATCAACAGATCCACCGTTCATGTAGGTTCCAGGGCCTTTTGCCGATAAATTTGGAGTCACCACCTCCATCGCTGAGGCGAAGGTTGGATCAAGAAGGTTCTTTCAAAGATATCGGGCCACAAGAAATTGTGCCCAATCCTGTTCCTAGAGAATACATTCTTGCACTGGAGGAGACTAGCGTTTTTGACCTCGAAGATGAAGGCTTCGAGCCTGCAAACCCTTCGATCACTGATGTTTCAGTGCCAATCCTTGTTCAGATAGTCCCTCCTAAGGTGACTACTCATGATTGTCATCTTGTTAGGCGATTGGATATGGGAGCGAATAACACTACCTCTACTGGGATTCCTCATACTCCCATCCTGACCGTAGGTGGAGGGGGAGCCATGGCCCCTCCACCACCTTCACCTACAAGGAATACCTGTAGTCAGACACCTACCACTTCTGGAAGTGGCACAGTCTCTACCATGACTTCGACCATTGTTCGTACTTCCACCATACAAAATACGTTTGGCACTCCTTTCACATATGGGATGTTGGGTTTTTACACGATCTTGACTTTAACCTACTATACTTTATAGAGCATTGGTCTGGGGGCAGGGAATTCTAATTCTCCCTTGGAAGGATCCCTCGGGGGCACTTCTACTCTGTTCAATGTAGTCCCTTACGATGGGGGTCATATCCCTCCTTCGCCCCCCTCCCTCGGAGGTGATTTTCAACAATGATCCGGGCCTAGTGTCAGTTCTAGTTTGTTTAGTGGAGGGAGTGAAGGGCCCCATTCCTTTATGACTCCAGTTGGGTCCATGCCTTTCTCTTTATTTGGTTCTTTTGGCAATAAGGATTTTTCATCGTGCATGTTTTTCGTCAGGGGGCAACCCCTTTCTCAATCAACCTAACCCCATGCAAGGCTTTGTTCCTTCATGGGGAATGATGAGAGGATCCACCTCCTCCCAAAGTCTTGGAAATCCATAGAAAAGTTCTATACCTCTGCAAGGGTTGTCGATCAGGGGAAACCCCTCCCACATTCAATGGAACCCCGATCAAGGTTCAATTCCTATGCCAGGGGGATTGGCTGGGGGCAACCTCAACCAAGGATTTTGGAATACCATGCAGGGAGAAATCCCCACTCAAGGTATGCCATCAAATTATTCGAATCCATAAACAATGCAGACTAGTGCACATGCCCCTTACACTGGCCAAGGAAACCCTGGTTTTTACCAGAACCCTGGTCAACATGCAAACTTTTCCTGGTAACTTGGTGCAAGTCAAAATCTAGGCTCATCTTTTCCTTTAACTCCTCTACAACTCAAGTTACCGTTTCTGGCTACTCTTCATCTTCCAGACTTTTCAAGGTTGTTAAATGATCCTATTTGTCATGATCCACATTGGCCTCCTATGCCGACTAAGTTGCCCTCGTATATTCCAAAATTTGAAGCCAAACTTGGCAAATATTCAGGCGATCGTGTTACGAATTTTCACTTGTGTTGCTCCTCCAACTCGCTAAATGATGACTCTATCAAATTGTGATTGTTTCAACACAATCTCATAGGGGGTCTTGCGAATTGGTATATTGATCTTAATGGCTCTAAGTACTCTTACTTTAATGATCTGACGATGATTTTCTTGAACCATTTTTAGCTCTCGGTGAGATACGATGCCGACACAGAGTTGCTGGCCAATTTCGAGCAGACTAAGGTCATCCATATCTCCGATCATATTCGAGAATGGCGACACCAGAAGATCTTGATTAATGTAAAAGTCCCTCCTATGTTTTTTCTCAAGTGGTTCCTAAATTCTTTGGTCCAAAGATGTCATAATTTCTCGAGTGTTTTCTGAGGAAGATGCTATAATTAGAGCTCAACAACTGGAATTGATTTATTCTCAATCCGACATGCTATACAAGATTCTTCCTGACGCACCACGGTAAACCTTTTACTTGACCAAACTGAAGTCTGGGCCTCATGCCCATGGTATCATAGGCTCAACAAAAAACAAGGCGACATATCAGTTGTCCAACCAAATGCAACAATTATTATTACAACAGACTGTGGCCAGCTGATCTGGGATATTTTCATCGAGTGAATTAAAAGAATTGCATTAAATGAGCATAAATTAAAGTGCACCATTAAAGAAGGAAAAGCTCAATAATGAAGAGACATAAGAATCAAATCTGAACACAAAAACTTGATAATGGAGTTCATCCCTGGTGGACTACGTCTCTGGGTCTTGCTCTCAAATGGGTAGGATTTTTCATTAACTCAACAAAAGAATTTGGCAAAATACATAAGTATACCTCATTCTGAAATCAAGCTGCATAAATAATGCTCAGATCAGAAAACAAACAACACAATTGAATTCATGGCATTGAATTACCCAAAAATGACTGTCTCCATGCCTCAATCCGACTCTGGCACTCCCAAGCCCAAGAATAAATTTGTCTCGGTTTCCATGCCCATGCAACCTGCAATTAATGTTGTTATACTTGTCTCGAACTATGTTCCTGACCATACCACACACACGCCTCCCTCCTGGGATTTGGTGTATGCAAATTTTAATTAAATTCTAGGGTGTTCATTATAATGAGAGGGTCGTTTGCTCATTGGTTATGGCATGAGTATTAAGGCGTTATGGAGGGAGGAGGTCCCGGGGTCAAACCCACAGGCCTCCCCCTTTTGGATTTATGGTTGAAACAATATATATATATATATATATATATATATATATATATATATATATATATATATATATATACACACACACAATGTTTGTTCCACCAGTTTGGTGAAGGTTCCATCCAAGCTCTTATCTGATAGTTGGTGCCATATTTGGCGGACCCACCAAATCATTTATTTTTTTTCAAATTTCGGATATGGGATGTCATTGGGCATTTTCCCACTGCCACGTGGCAGCCCATGACTGTGCCATGTGGCAGCCTCCCATTCGACCACGTCATCCACTGCTCTATCAACCTTCCATGTCAACACCACATCATTGTAGGATGCCATATCATCGCACAGATGCCATGTCACTGCCAACTCACCATGCCACATCATTGTATGAACTGCCATGTGGAAAAATCCTACTGGTCCACAGATCGATCTAGAAGTTGCAAATTTGGGTGACACATGGCAAGCTCTAGTGCTGCAATGTCACCATGATTACGTCATCATGACACGTGTCACCTCCTTCTCCTGACATGTGTGTTGTATGGATGCTGATGTCAACAATACGTATGCTGACTCATCCCCGTATTGACTGGGCTAGGTTGACCAAACTTTGACTATGAATATATTTCGACCCGTAACTCCGTTTGATGAGATGTTAGAAATCTTGCGACACACTCTTCGTGATAATGTCATTTTCACTAAGTTTTGAGAACTTTGATTTTTTTCCCTTTCTCTATCTGTTGAGGCCATTCTGAGCATCCTGAGTTGCCTCTGCGAGTTCTGAGTTGTTCTTAGTCTTCTCTAGATCCTTTTTGGATCATGCCTTCCCACTGAGATCTTTTTGGACCACCAAAAGATTTCATCAATCAAAAGATAAATGAGGGAAGAGTCCCCTCACTTTGTCCTTCTCTATCCATTTTTCCTTGCTTGGATGTGTGCCCTTTAAGCCTACTCAAAGATAATCAACATCACCCCTGCATGAACTCCTCGTTCTTCTGTCCAAGATGATATCTTCCTTTAACTCATCCAAGTACTTAGGAGAAAATTCATCAACTGAAGGTATTGAAAGTTCCTCATCCTGATCCATGATCATGGGAGGCTAAAAAAGTTTCAAGTTCACTACATTTACAACTGAGTAAATATGCATATAAGGTGGAAGATCCAGACGAAAAGAATTGGTACCACTTTTCTCCAAGATAGTGAAGGGTCCATAAAGAATGGGCTCGATTTTGTTGCCTTCACCCTTCAATCTCTCCTTGCTGATGTGAAGCCATACCCTATCTCCAACCTGGAACTGATGATCAAACCTGTTCTTGTCATGCCAAGCTTTATACTATGCTTGAATTTTCTCCAACTGTTCCCTCACTACCTGGTGCACCTGTTGGATCCTTTGGATGAACTTGCAGGTTATGTCCTCTGTTCTTTCTTCATTTGCAGCGGTATCTCTCCCATACATCAAGTCCAAAGGAACCTTAGGTAGGTACCAAAAACATGTCTCAAAAGGTGAACATTGAGTGGAGGAATGCAAGGCTCGGTTGTAATCATGGTGTACATAGGGTATCTGTTCATCCCATAACTTGGGATTCTTGTTGCAGTGAAGCAAAAGTACCACTGGTCGGTTTACCACCTCTGTCTGTCTGTCGATCTGTGGATGGATAGTAGTGCTCCTATTCAATTTGGTGTCCATCATTCTCCACAATCTTTTCCAAAAATCCCCAAGGAATCGAGTATCTCGATCCAAGATAAGGGATGTGGGTAACCTAAAGTGAACCCAAACATATTGAAAGAAAATATTAGTAGTCTACTCAACAATGATATGATTTTTACATGGCATCAAGATACACATCTTGTTGAACCTATCCACTACAACATACAAATAGTCATGACCCCCTTTTGACATTGGTAAACCCCCTACAAAATCCATGGAGTTACTTTCCCATGGATGGGATGGAACATGAAGTGGTGAGTATAGCCCCAGTTTTCTATTAGTGGGCTTACAAGTAGAACACATCACACACCCCTTTACATATTTAGTTATAGTTTCTTTCATTTGAGGCCAGTAACAAAACCTCTGCAAATGAGCCATGTTTTTTCCTACCCGAAAATGCCCAGACACAAGAGAAGTGTGAGCTTCTTGTATTACATGGACTCGTTCACTTGTAGGAATACATAGCTTTCCAAGATGGTAGAGTAGTTTTCCTTGCAGAAAATAGTTCTCTGCCTGTGCACCATGGGTTATATTCTCACATACTTCTTTAAAATCTTCATCAATGGCATACTGTTCCACATAGTTATCATGATATAAAGAAGTATTCTTCAAAATAATAGAATCAACAATAGGAGGTCTAGAAAGCATATCAACTAGCTTGTTACTTGTACCCTTTTTGTACTTGATTACCAAATGAAATTGTTGTAGAAAACCCATCCATCTGTAGTGTCTAGATTGATGCATCTTGGTTTGTGCTTGGAGATACTGTAAGGGTTTTTGGTCTGTATGTATGATTGTTTCCTTCCTAACAATTAGTTCTTCCATTTCTTTACACTTTGAACTAATGCATACAACTCTTTATCATATGTAGGATAGTTAACAACAACTTGGTTAAAAGTTTCAGAGTGGTAACATATAGGCTTACAATATTGGATAAATACTGCACCCATGGCGTATCTGTTGTCATCTATCTCGATCTCAAAAGGCTATTGAAGATTCGACCGTGCTAATACTGGTGCGGTACTAATCTTCTCCTTCAAAGTGTCAAAATCTTTTTGTTTCTTTCCTTCCCACTGAAAAGTGTTCTGCACATTGGTTAATGCATGCAAAGGAGATGGTATAAAAGAGAAGTTTGAAATGAACCTCCTCCAATAGTGGACTGCACCTAAGAAGCTCCAGATCTTGGTTACACTTTTTGTCTCACGTCAATTTACAATTACATCAATTTTATAAGGATCAATTTTTAATTGTCCTCCTCCTACAATATGACCTAAGTATACAAGTGCAGTCTTGCCAAATTCACGTGTAGACAATTTTACATACAACTTTTACCTTTGCAAAGTATCCAATACTTGCTTTACATGCCTCACATGTTCAACCCAAGTCCTGCTAAAAATAAGAATGTCGTCTAAATATACAATCACAAAGTCATCTAGGAAAGTCCTGAATGCATCATTCATCACACACATGAAAGTTGTCAGAGCATTACAAAGCCCAAACGACATCACTAACCACTCAAACAATCCCTTTTTGGTTTTAAAGGCAGTTTCCATGCATCCTGTTTTGCAACCTTGATTTGATGGTATCCAATGCACAAATCCAACTTAGTGAAATAAACAACATTCTTTAACTGATCAAGTAAATCATCTATACGAGGAAGAGGGTATCGATTTTTCACCGTGATGTTATTTAAGGCTCGATAATCAACACACATTAGCCATGTGCCATCTTTCTTTGGCACCATCACGATCAAAGAACCAAAAGGAGATGAACTGGGCCTGACAACCCCTTGATCCAATAATCTATGTACCTGCTTCTTGATCTCTGTCATCTCCACAACTGACATCCTGTACATGCCCACATTAGGAAGAGGAGAATCTTGCTGAAGATGTATTTCATGTTGGATTTCCCTCTTAGGAGGTAATCCATCTGTTTTCTGAAAAATATCATCATACTTAGATACAATATCAACTAATTCCTTCTTATGACAAGGATCACATCCTTGGAAAGTGTCGGATGTCTCGACATCTTTCTCTCTTATGACCATGAGTACATATCTCTTATTAGTGTTTATGAGTCTCTTCATTTTCCCTGCACTAACAAGTGTTGTATTTACCCTCATGCTGTGAGCTCTAACAATATATTTCACTCCCCCCTTAGTAAAGTGGTATTTTTTCTCATGACGAAAGAAGACTGTTTGATAAGGACTTCCCAACACTACGCCACATATATCAAGTGGTACAACATCCAAATCCACTTCATCAATCAACTTTGAAGCAACAAAAAATCCGACCCTACATTGTTTGGTGACATTAAGTTTTTATTTATCACATACAACCAAGAGGATAAGGCTTTGGATGTGGTTTCGTTACAAGACCCATATTTTTGACAAATGCTTCAGATATTAAGTTTACCTGGGAACCCATATCAAATAATGTATCTATCTTAGTGTGTTTAGATACAACTCTTATGTGAAATAATTCATTCCTCTTTCATTCATCATCACGAGATTCATTATTGGAACTTGAACTAGCATGAAGGGAATCTTTACCTTGTACTCCAAGCTTTGTGATCTTTCCTTCGTCTCCTGAATCGAAACCAATATCTTGTTGCACTGTAGCAACGGTTTTTTTCTTCCCCTTTACACCGAACTGTTTCGGTCTCTTCTATGGATGCAGTTTCCAACATTGTTCATCAATGTGACCACTTTTCTTGCAATGAGTGCAAGATGGCTTTCCTCCTTCACTCATCACTGTGGCAGTCTTCTTTTCCTTCCTTTTAAACTTCTTGAAAGGTTTATGTGGGAGATTGGAAGGCTTCTTTGTGGGATCTTCTTGAACATGCTTTCTTTTGTTCTCAAGGTGAGTGGCTTGCACACAAACTTCGTCAAGGCTTGTGGGGTTAAACAAGAGAAAAGTATGATGAATATAACTGTGAAGTGCATCAATATACTTCATTAAAGTTTCATAAGAATCCAAAGGAATGTTTAATGCAAGAGCTTTCTTCCTAAATTCTCCTGTGAAACTTTGTACAGTTTGACCTTTAATTTGCCTTAAAGTTTGCCATTCCATCATTGCTTAAATAATCCAATGGATAAAGTTGCTTCCTTATCGCTGATTTAAATTTCAACTATGAGGAAATAAGATTACCACACTTACTTCTGTCTTGAAGATTTCTCTCCCACCATACGAGAGCAGTTCCTTCCAACCGAAGAGAAGCTAGTTGCACTTTAACTTCCTCTTCATCAATATGTTGAACACGACAATATACTTCAACCTGTCATATCCAATTATCTAGCTTTTCAGGATTAACATCTCCATTAAACATAGGTATAGGAAATTTTACATCAAGATTTAATAATGGTTTTTTAAAAGATGCTTTATGGATAAAATGATGAGAATGATGAGAATGCTCAGAGGAAGAAGAACTAGAACTTGATGGTGAAGATGGAGGCTCAGGAGGGTCTCCTCCAGCCCCTTGGTTTACCGAAGAATCATCATCGACATGTTCTTCCTTTTTCTTCCCTTTCTTCTTCATCCTCTTATCGTAATCTCCATACATTCATTTGACCATTTCTGACATGTGATAAAAGAGCATGTGAAAGTTTTTGTCTTGTTCATCACGCTTGTCTTCTTCTGCCATTTTATTCCTTCGGGATGCACGGTCAACTTCGGGATTGAAAGTATTAAGAGTTCCTTCACCCTGCTTATGCTTGGACCTAGTAAGAATTCACACTCAACAATTCAAGTCAAAGGCAACTTCTCTGATACCAACATGATCCGAGATATTTTCATCGAGTGACTTAAACGAATTGCATTAGATGAACATAAATTAAAGTACACCATTAAAGAAGAAAAAGATCAATAATGAAGAGACATAAACATCGAATATGAACACAAAAACTTGATAATGGAGTTGATCCCGGAGAATAAGGATCAAAGCTGAACACAAAAACTTGATAACAGAGTTCGTCCCTGGTCGACTATGTCTCTGGGTCCTGCTCTCAAATGGGTAGGATTTTTCATTAACTCAACAAAATAATTTGGAAAAATACATAAGTATACCTCATTCTGAAATCAAGCTACAAAAATAATGCTTAGATCAGAGAAAAGATAACACCATTGAATTCGTGGCATCGAATTACCCAAAAATGACTGTCTCCACACCTTGATCTGACTCTGGCCCTCCCAGGCCCAAGAAGAAATTCGTCTCGGTTTCCATGCCCCTGCAACCTGCAATTAGTGTTGTTGTACTCGCCTCAAACTGCGTGCCCAACCGTACCACACACACGCCTCCCTCTTGGGATTTGGCAGATGCAGGTTTTAAGTAAATTCCACGGCATTCTTTGCAATGGTAGGGCCATTGGGCCATTGGTTATGGTGTGAGTATTAATTCATTATGGAGGGAGGAGGTCTCGAGGTAAAACTCACGGGCCTCCCCCCTTTGGATTTATGGTTGAAACAGTATATATATATATATATATATATATATATA
>JZKD02S1673465.1:62543-74683 GCA_000966675.3 Picea glauca | reverse complement strand
CCCTGGGTACTCCTACTACATGAGTCTACATGGATTGTGGAAGATCCTTGATCTCTGCCATGGACACACTATGGGTGAGGGCTTCCATGTTCCTCTCTACCCTTCTCAGTACTCTCTCAACCTCCACTGACGATGTCCCTACCTCTGCTGCAACTCCTCCTGGATGGATTTTCTCTCAAGGATGACGCCTAGTCCAAAGGAATTCCACTGGCCACACTAGCCCCACATCTATACACAACAGATCTCTGAGCCAGTACTGTGACGTTAATAAAAATATGTTTTATTTTGCATTATAAATTTGAAAAATTGAAAAAGTTAAAAGTTAAAATTTTTTAGTACATACCTAAGTCACCACGTGTTTCACCAAGGGGCACAAGCATATCTGGGTCTCTCAAGAAACTAATAACCACATATGGTAATTAGTCCTCAATGGTGGGAATCTGTCGTTTCCACCAATCAAAGAACTTGTCATCATATGACTTGTGTATCCCCCCCTCCTCCCTGACGCGACATTAAAGTGACCCTTCTACACAGTGCTGGAAAGGAGGCTATGTGCCCTTGCACACCCTCCCTTGGGCTCATGCCTGAAACTCTTTCAAAGAAGAATGCACATAGTACTGTCCCAAATCCAAGGTTTCTTTTCTTCCTTAACTTACACTCTGTCAGCTGGATTTTCATATAGTTGAGCATGGTAGTGTTCCAATCAAATATAACTGACTGTAGACACTGCATTGCACAATGAATCTGATCTCAAGAGGCCTGATGTAGAGCAGTGGATCCATTAATCCACCCAATCATGTATAGTACCAATCTCAATATAATATTATCGATCTTATGTATGGGAGCTTGTGAGCCTACCTTTTCTATATCGGCCTCACAATACATGTCAATATAATAGGCTATGTTATATTTCCCTGGAGGGAAAGTATCCAAGTTCACTGGTTCACCCCTCCTCGAGAGACCGATCAAAAATTAGATGTATTTAGTGGTTGGGGATAATGATTGACCTGCTAACATAAAGGCCTCTGCATCCAGGTTCCAATACTCTACTAGATGGTTCAGTAGCCTCTGTTGAGCTCTCATAAAGGGACAACAAAATAATTTCCATAATCCACATTGTTTTAATGTAGCCATAACCTTTGGGTTGTCCTCGACCATTTGGTCTACCTCTTCATATTCTCTCTCCCTCCAACGCACATACTTCCTGAGTCAGACAACCATTTTGGTATTAAGTGCTTCGTTTTCTCAATTTTTGAGCATGTACGTGCCATTTTTTTATGATAGTCGCGTATGTATGCTTGTTGAGAGTGTCTCAGCTCATGTACATATGCACGATGATTGTGAAAAGCATGCATACACGCACAATCGTGAATATTTTATGAGTGCGCAACCCCCAAATTCCCCTAAAAATATAAAATAATGAAAGGAATTGCAAGTAAACGAGAGGGGTACTTACTTGGCCCAAGAATGAATCAATTTCGTCCATCGATTCTCTCCAAATGTCCAATTGAAGAAAGAGGTATTTTACTAGTTTTGGAAATTTTCAAAGTGCAATGGTGAAAATGACCCATTTCACCTCTATTTATAGATTTTTTGATCCTGTTTTGACCTGGTTCGGCCCTGAACTGTTCCCTTTTGTTTTCCCGGTGGATGTTTTGGTTCTTCTTGGTGATATTTTGGTCATTTAAACATCTTATATACTTTGGATTTGGTATTTTTTAATACTTGGGTACTACTTAAATCATCCCATGACAAAGTTATGATTTTTCCATTTGCATATAGGATAGGTTTACACCACCTTGCATTGTACTTTTTATTGATGATTTCTGCTTTTCCATAGGATTGATGCCATTGAAGTGCAACACAAAACCTCTCATGCTGCTTTAGAAGTGTTGTAATTAGGTGGGAGAGCCGTCCTCTCCATGGATGCCCTAGGTAGATCCTTGTATTTCATTCTGGAATCCATGTTGTGAGTTTCCTGTAGGATAGGGAGTCCTTTTATCCCCACCATGACCATGGTTTTAGTCCTCATTTTTCATCTCAAATGATTTTTCTGACCTCAACCCATGGGACTCCCCTAAAGCATGGTTTGTTTTCTTTCAAGCTCATTTAAACTATGAAAGTTACATCTAGCAACATATTATTTATCCTTTTTGTCCTCGCTTCGATTAAATACAAAAAGGAGCTCCCTTGGAGTCCCCTTTAAGCTCTTTTCAAACTCCCTAAAATTGAAAAGGTTGTTTAGCGATATGGTTTCCCTTCACGCTCGTCAAACTGAAATTTGAAGGCACATCTATCCAATTACAGTTTACCCCTTTTTTGGTTTGGATGGCTAATTAGCAAAAAAAGGTATGCCCTAGGAGCTACAGTTCACTAGGAGAGTTTTCTCAGGTATAAGTTTACCCCTTTTTTCGGGCCTGAGGGACTAAAATTACGAAAAAGGGTCATTCTGCTTGGTTTTGGTTTATCTCTTTTTTGGGCCTTGGAGATTATTTACAAAAAATACACCACTTGGAGTCTTCTTTAAGCCCTTTTCAAAATCCCTAAAGATGAAAAGATCGCCAAGTGACCTTTTTTCTTTCACACTCGTTAATAGGTCCAGAAAGAACATCGATTTGGTATAAGTTTAAACTTTTTTCCGGCCAATAGATTATTTAGGAAAAAGGAATACCTCGGGGATACATACCGCTGGGTGAGTTTTCTCAAGTATTGGTTTATCCCTTTTTCAGGCTTGGGGAACTAAACTTACGAAAACATAACTATAGTTCTCCTTGGTATAAGTTTAAACCTTTTCCGGACCTCGAAGACTCAACTTACGAAAAAGGTGCATCGAGGGAGATTCATCTCACCGAGAGAGTATTACCAAGTATTGTTTTATCCTTTTACGGGCTTGGGGGTCTAAATGTATGAAAAAATAACACTTTTGAATTTTCTTTTAGTGTTTTTCAGGCTCTTTAAAATGTGAAAAAATATCGAGCTTACCTTCTCTGGGCTCGTAAAAACCTTACATTGAAGGACTCTCATTATGTATTTCCATAATCACATTGCATGTCTCACTCTTGTATCTTTGGCCTAATGCTGACTCCATTTTGCTGTCACTAAACCTTTAGTTCATTCCTTAGGTGCAAGCCTTGTAGCTTTTTTGCCTTTGCGAGCTGACACCTTGACCCATGGAGGAATTTTCCTGAGTGTCCTTATCCCGCACATGTCTCTTTGCACTGAGCATCTGTATGTTCCATGTGCTTGGAACTAGTTTTCTTGCTCGTGACACTTGTTTTTCCTTTGTAACATAGAATTCTTTTATTCTTTTTCAAGCTCGTTAAATATGTGAAAAAGACAAAAAAAAATCAAATATTCCAAAAAGAGGGGACAGGAAAACATTTTCTTTTACTGGTAGCAATCTAGTCACCCTTGGACAAAGCACATCCTTCAGTTTGTTCTGTAAGCATTGGGATTGAGTATGACCTTAGGAAGTTGTTCGTGTTACATAGAGTTACGTCCTCCTCCATTTGGTTACTCTTCCAAACATATGGAGAGTTTGTGGTGCCTCCTATGCCACAAAATTATGTCAATAACATGCTGCTTGAGTCTTTTCATATTTTGTTCTCTTTTCCAAGGGAAATTCTTACAACTCGAGTCCACCATTTTGCGATAAATCTCTTGACCTTCAAGAGTCAGCCATCTTGTGAGTCCTGTCAATTTCACATTGAGAATCAATGAAGTTCGATGCCTGATGATTGAGATCCTCCAATATTTCCATGATGCCTTGTCACAGACCTCATGGTAGTGAGTCTTACACTCCTATTACACTCCTACCTTATTTTTGAACATATTAAAGATATTGCTTGAGTTATGAAGTTATCATCTCCATCTACATGCATTAATGCCTCTTGAATATCCATATGACATTGTATTTGTATATCTTCTGATGATTTTGAGATGTCGATCCACTGTGTATTTTCCGTGACTACGTTCTTATTAACATTGGTCATGTATCCATGATTACTATATATGACATGGATCTGCGGTGTACTTGATTGGTAGCCATGCTTAGTTTGTCAAGAGCATGGGTATGCCCACCTCAGTGACTATTATTATTATATTGTAGATGACGTGCTCAAGGATATTCATTTGGTCTCACTCGACTCCAATGCTTTCCCACTTCATTAAATATGTGGTATTTTATTTCGTCCATTAGTTTCTCTTCTGACCTCACACATTAGGGGGGATATGTTGTAGCTCAAAATGCCACTACTATGCATTTCTGTAGTTGGCCTAGTCATTCACACATATGCCAATCATTTTTGTTGGAGTCCCTTTTAAAAAACACTTTTTTGTATGGTGTACGCTCCTTGACACATATGTAGAGAGCGTACATACACTAGCTGCATACCTAAAATCCATTGTACATACGCTAGTTGTATACCTAAAAGCTCGCGTATACTCTAAAAAATTGCAAAAAATAATAAATTTTGTGCTCTCCGGCGAAGTTTACGCGCTATTTTGGGTTGCACAACCATTTTACCCCCTGTATCCCTTTTGAAAACCAAATAACCATCATTTCCTCATATAAAAAGGGCCCTAGGGGGGTCATTTGGATATATGAAAGAAGAGGCAAGTGAACTCTGCCAAAATTTTGTCCCTTGTATTCCAAGCCTTTTTGCATCCTGATTTAAGTTTTATCCTCAACATTCCCTACCATTAATCCTCCTTATACAATCCATACATTTTCCCTATATTGGGATGTTGGTTGTGAGGATAGCATATTGGGAATAGTGCACTTGGAGTCAAAGTAGAGGAACCCAGGAAAGGTTCGTGGAGCGACGTCGACAAGATTCAGGATGTAACTTCCAATCTTGTTGTTAATAAAAGAGAAATCTTCTTGTCCCAGATGTATGTGTCGTTATGTATACATTTATAAATGGTTTTCATGAATATATAGACTTTTATATGATCTCAATATTTTTTCATATGTTGTTATAGTTTGTTCTATGAAGTTGTTTTAGGCCAACTTTGGAAGGAGGCTTGCAATCTTGGAACATACAACAACAAGAAGGAATTTACGACAGATGGAAGGAATTAAAATACATATTACAATCTTCTTTCCCTTCCCTTAATTATCATTAGGTCTTGTTGGATTTGGGTAGAATAGAAGATTTTATGTCTATTAAGGTGTCAAGGCTTTGCCTAGTCGCTAGACCCGGATTAGGGGGACTTCTCCCCATAGAAAAATTCATATCTAAATTTAATTGAGAACATACAAGTTAGAAAATTTCACCAAGATTAATAAAGATATTAATCCCAAACATAATCATTGAATAGTTTTATGTGAAACAAAGATAAACTATGCATTATCTTTATAACGAGCTTGACCAAACTTGTACAAGATTGGTGGATTGTTGAAAGATTTACATTCAATTCTTAGTTGTGTTTTGTTTGCATTATTTATTGTATTAGTGGGGATGCCATGAATTACATATTAAGTGGTCAAGAGGCCTAACAATGTGTTGAAATACTAATCATATTAGATTCCAAAGTTATAACCATGTCATGAGTTTTAATAGGTAAACACATTGCATTATGAATGTAATAAAAGAATTGTGAATCAACATGTTCGATACTATTAGTGAGATGGAATACGTGAACATGAAAAAAAAAAGATGACCTAATTTCCTTGGGTTGGATCAATGTCTGTCATTTTCTCTTCAATATTCACATTCAACAACTCATTTGTAATTAATCTTACTAATAAGCTCCCAATGTCATTACAATTTACATCCATAACCTATGACTAATTGTTTTGGTTTTTACGGAGCCAAAACTAGAGGCAAATATAATAAAGGAAATGGAATTATGGTGAATGTCGAAGGAAAAGATAACAAAGCAAATGACATTATGGTGATTAGGTGATTCAAAAACATGATTTTTTTAAACTAAATGTGATGTAAATGCAAGAGGACACTATAAATATGGGTAATATCAATAGGGTGTGAAATGGTGACTTCCTTATCCAACAAAGGATGATGATAAAGTTTGAGGTTGTTGGTATTGACCACATCATGAATTACAAGTTGGGAAAGTAGGTCCAGATGATAGGCATTATCATTGAATTGTTAAATAATAGTGTAAGTCCATAACATAGAGGTTTTAGTTTACGATGGCAATGGAATTTGAACCTCTATTTCTCTAGTTGTAACTACACTCAATCACCAACCTGGAATTTTTGGAGGGCACGATGATGGTTATGAACAATCTTATAGTACTCTTAAGAACCCTGTAGAGCAGTAGCAACCTGATCATGAATTTTAGTTAGCCATTGAACAAAGGATGAGGTGTTGTGTTGTTCCTTCTACTCCTGGGAAAATGATGGTGGCTGAAGACTAATGGGAAACTCATAATAGGTGAGAGGATAATAGCCATAGCAAGCCACAAAATGAGATAAACTAGTAAAATGATTAATAATTGTTGATAAAAAATTGGTCACCTATATTTTCCCATTCCTGGAATTAAAAACAAAATTGATATCAGAAGAAGAAAATTTTTGAATAACTATAATTTAATTGCATAGCTCTCAGTCTTAGCTTCATCACACATTTTTTGTATTCAAAATACAAGTTCGTATGCCCAATATATCCAAGTTTTAGTCAAACGAAAAAAAAATGCTTCTTCAATATGCGACAATGCTAATTTTTATTGCAATTAAGAATTCTTGGAACCATGATCATTCACATGGAACCTTTCCATGTCTTGGAACCATGTCTATTTTTTCAAAACCATGTTCATCTCTTGGAACCATTCATTTCTCGAATCATCTCTTGGTACACATCATTCCACACTTAGTTTATTTCTATCAGTCTTCCCCTCTTCCCACACTTAGATTTTTTTTTGGAATCTCCTCTCCTATACTACATCTCCTCTCTTCTCCATACTTAGAATATTTTTGAAATTATTCACTCTCCCATTTCCCCTCTCTTACATTCTCCATACTTAGAATTTTTGTTGAAAAATCCTTCTCTTCTCATAACTTCCTTCTCCTCTCGTATCCTCTTAACAATTAGTTTATTTTACGTTTTTATCTTCTCTTACCTTCCCTCACCCCTCCTTATCTCTCTTTTATCAAGTTCATACCTCCACGGGTTCATATTCCACACTCCCCTCACCTTTGAACCCTCCTCTCTTTCCTCTCTCCTTATCTCTCCACTCCCCTCCTTCCTTCCTCATTATCAAGGTAGGTTCGTCCCATTCCCCTCCCTCACCTCTGCCAACCCACCATACTACTCCATACCCACCTGCCTCCCTTCACCTCTTGTCCAATTCTTCACTCACTTAACCAAATTTTCTTACATTATATCCTTAACCAATGAAATAATTCCACTTGGCAACCAACCATTCATCACATGGAAACTATATTAACCAATTCGAAGATGACACATGGCAACAAACTACTGGTGACACATGGCAATGAATAACCTCATGAAATGTGGTGACGATGTGGAGGTTAAATAATTACTGAATTATTTCCACTGGGAAATGATTGGGCATAAGTGGAGGATGAATGGAGAGTCAAAATATTTAATTATTTAACTAATTTTGTAAGGGGTTGAATCTCCTGGTCTCTATAGTTTCTTCATTCTTCACATGTAAAGCATGATACACTTCTCATTATATACATTAAAGTTAAAAAAACTCCCATGCATGTGGGATATTCATTTTATGAATAAAAGTCGATTTTTTAAAGAAAAGGACGAAATTGAAATCAAGGGCCCAGATTGCCCCATGAAAACTGATCGACGGTTGCTGAGTCTTGATGTTCTGGAGGTCATATCTTGAGATCCAAGAGTTGGATTTGGACAAAATATACCTCGTTGGAAAGGTAATTTAAAAAGGAAGATGATGGAACAATTTTTAAAGGCTGAAATTGGCCACATTTTTCTCATAAATTTAAATAACATCCAACAATATGTTTATGGTGTGCCGATAAATCTATTTGACACCTCAACTTCACAAGCTCATATCTTGAGATACATGAATCAAAATTGTTTCCAGGAGGACTCGTTGGAAATACAAGAATATTAAAATCACATATGAAATGATTTACATGGCTGAAAAGTTCAATATATTTTCCATATAATTAAAACACAGTCCTCTCTTTAAAAGGGAAGTTAATTAACATTTTCAAAATAAAAGTTTATTTAAAAACTTTTATGAAAGACGAAAATGGCCCACTTCAAGATGCAGATGTCAATGATGTAAATTAATTAATGAGACTTTATTGAGGCATTAATTAAAGTTATTAATCCAATAAATAAATATCCCTAACTACTCAAGAAGTTAGAAGTGGCGATTTTAAAAAGCAAGAAAGGGCTTCATCAAAGGGAGATAGAAGGTTTTATTTTCAGAGTGGAAGATTAGAATAGAAGGGTCCAACCATCAAAATGAAGCCAAGATTCCGATAAAAAAAAATATCCATCTTCTCCATTCTTCTTCTTCTTCTACACTACTTTCTCAAGGATTTTTGTTCATATTTTTGAGCTGACCATAAGTATGAGTTCTTAAGTGTTTCTCTTGTAATCTTCCCAAACTTTTCTTACATGATCATGGAGCATTTACAAACATGTATGTGACTTCTAAATATATTTTGTGTATTGTTGAATATCTTTCATGAATAAAATTCCACAGAGAACTATTTCGTGGCATTGCTCTAATGATTTGTCAGATCTTGGGATTTATGAGTGTGAGGTTTTTGGAGTTTTCCTATCAAATTCTTTCAATATTAAATGAAAAACTCTTTAAAGTTCTTTGAGATGATCAAAACTATTCTCTCATTTTTCTTGTGAGAAGATATGATTTATCTACTATTTGTATGTGATTTTAATGGTTGAATATATGATGTCGAGCACAAAGATATTATGATATTGAATCCTTCCTTCAATCTTTCTACAATTAAAAGACTTCTTTCTGCACATAAAGATCATATCAAGTTATTAAAGAACCATTTTATGTATAAATCAAAGAAATAAAGATCTAGGGTTTGTTGTCTAGCATTGTCCGTAATCCAAGATATTCAAGATATATCTTTTAGTCAAATAGGAGTACCGCCTCTATAAAAATACAGGGGGATTCATATCCTCATGAGGTTGGTGTTTTGATATTAACCAATTCAAACATAAAAAACAACACAATTGTAACTGTGTTGCAGAACATGCAAGTAGGTGTCCCATTATTTGTGTTTAGCATAATACATCATGAGAGTATGAACATGATTGCGATTAACCACTTTAGTTTGTCCGTCTATCTAGGGGTGGAAGGATGTGTAGAAGCTAAGTTTGTAGCCCAACAAGTGTCACCAGGCCTTCCAAAAGGTACTGAGAAAATGAGAATCGTGATCAGAGACAATTTTAAGAGGGAGACCAAAATGTGATCAGACATGAGTGAAAAATGATTATGCAGTTTGAGATGTAGTCATGGTCTTGGGATAAATAATGAAGAGGGACATTTTGGAAAATTGAAAAAAAAATAAAAAAATGCAATCATGTTTGCAGAAATTCATATATAGTACAATGGAAATATCTCTAGAGAGATACACCCAAGGTTAGGTGGGGATGGGAAGTGGCTGACAGAGACCATATTTATGGTTAGCAGGTTTTCTAGTGCTACAAAGGGGAAAATTGTAGATGAAAGTCTCAATTTGATGTTGCATAGTAGGCCAAAACACGTGTCATTGAAGGTTATAGAAAGTTCTTAGAGAGCCAAAATGGAATCCATGTGTAAAATCATGTGCTTCATGAATGAGATCCAAATGATCGATATTGGTAAGAACATTCAAATAATTCAATTTATAGAGCCAACCATTGAAAAAAGAATAATCTAAAAATGGAGTTTGTTTTACCTCAATAGGATGTTGGATGTCTTTGCCAAATGGAACCAAAGAATGGATCTATAACATAGAGGTCATGCCATGACTCATAGGTTGCACAACACACCTCCAAAATGTTAACTACTTGTGAAAGAGGATAACTCAAGAGATCTACAACTTTATGAGAACTGCCGTTTTTGTATTTGATAATGAGATGAAACTGTTGGATGTATGAATCCGACTTAAGATGTCGTTGTTCCTGTAGTTCAGATTGAAAATTGATAAAACTTAATGAATGATGATCAATATGTAATGTAGTCTCCTTACCCAAAATATTGTGATGTCATTGCTTCAAATCTTGTATGAGAGCATAAAACTCCTTATTATATGTGATGTAGTTGATCTTAGCTTCTAACAAAGATTCATAATGGTAATCCATAGGGTGTCCTCCTTGTTTAAAGACAACATAATGGAAAAATTGGAAGCATTAATCTCAATCTAAAAAGGTTGTTGTAAATTGGGGAGATGTAGCACTGGATCTTTACACAAGGATTCCTTTAATTTATGAAAATTATCATCAATTTCCTTAGTCCATGCAAACACCAGTTGATTGGAGAGTTGGTGAAGAGGGAGGGTGATATGAGAAAAGTGAGCAATGAAGCGGTGATAGAAATTTATACCCCCTATGAAATCCTTTAGATATTTTGCAAAAGATGGAGTGGGCCAATTAGTGAAAGCCTTCACTTTGGTAGGATCAACATGAATGCCCTCTTGGTCAATAAGAAAACCCAAGAACTGAATATAGGTATGCCCAAAGAATGGTATCTTGTGTTTAACTTGCAATTTATGATCTCATAAAAGAGACAACACAATATGAGCAATGATGAACATGTTGTTGATGATCCTCCCAATTATATCTTAAAAATCAAGATATCCTCGAGGTATCACTACAAAGCGACCCAAATGAGGACCTAATAGATCATTAAGAAGACACTGTAAAGTGGTAGGAGCATTGTTGATGCCAAAGGGCATCACCAACCATTCAAATAACCCAAAATTAGTTTTAAAAGAAGTTTTTCAGGTGTCATAGGGGTCCATGTGGACTTGATGATACTCTATATTCAAATCCAACATAGTGAAGAAACATGTGCCCTTGAGATGGTTTAGTAGATAATCAATGCGAGGAAATGTATAGCGATTTATTAGAGTCACTTTGTTGAGAACACTATACTCGTTAATAAGATGAAATTCATTTGTTTCCTTTTTAGGAATGATGAAAGAGAGGGAACCACAAGGGGAGGAGCTAGGTTTTATATGTCCAGAGTTCAACAAATATTGAAGCCATTGCTAAATATTACTAGCTTCATGAAGGGCTAAACAATAACTTGGAACATTTGGAAGAGAGGCCTATAGAATGAGATCAATAGTGCTCTATGTAGTGAAATGGGGGAATACCATTAGGAGGGGTAAATACATTAAAAAACTCATCCAACGAGGGATGCATAGAGGGTCAGAGAGGATGAGAATCATTATTAGACTTAATTGGGTGAATCATGTAGAGCGAGAGGAATTTGTGAAGATTGGCATGACACACAATAGAATTGTTGGATAGTAAAGAAGGTGAACATGCTATAGAGGATGTGAGATCATAATCCTAATCATATTTAAACAATTTATAAGTGTTGCGGTGAGCATTGTACAAGGCATGGAAAATACATTGGTAAGGGATCCCCAACAATAACTCTACAGGATTAAGGGGAGACACATCATGTTCCATAATATCTTGAAATGTTCCAATGGAAAAGGTGATAGTGCAACACTTTGTGATAGGAAAGAGAGGAACATCTTTTTTTACCCAACCTAACTAACAAGAAGTTGTATGGTCTATAAAATGGAGTTGTATATGCGAGACTAAATAATGTGAAACGATATTTTTTTGGCTAGGATTATCCATAATTAAGTTGAGGTGGTGGGATTGGGTAATGTTATCCCTGATATCTAGGGATAACTAGGAGATCATGTCTCGAGGCCCACATGGTCCTAGACATGGAGTACCGAGAGCAAGATTGACTTGAGCATAGCCCTGGAGGGCCCATCTTTCTTCTTCTCAGCCAGACTTGTTCTGTCAGCAGTAGCAGTTTCCATCACTACCGGCTTGGGCTTGCATCGGAGAGGACTCTTGCTCCATGAGGTAATTGGTCCGAGGTATCATGGTATGTGTCATATTTGATCATTATGACCTTCTTATATATGCATTAGGTTCCTTTCATTTCAGATGACTGCT